>JAOBAT010105712.1:0-10586 GCA_026413305.1 Hydrozoanthus tunicans
GGAGGCTTTTATTAGATACGAGGCGTTTATTAGAGAGAGGCGTCTAATACAAACTTACCCTTTAGGAGGAGGCTTTTGTTAGATACGAGGCGTTTATTAGAGAGAGGCGTCTAATACAAACTTACCCTTTAGGAGGAGGCTTTTATTAGATACGGGGCGTTTATTAGAGAGAGGCGTCTAATACAAACTTACCCTTTAGGAGGAGGCCTTTATTAGATACGAGGCTTTTAATCGATAGGGGGCGTTTGTTAGATCATTTACGGTACCTGAATTTCGCATTCCACTGCGGCCGTTGACCCGCCTAGTTCTTACTCGGATGATCGTTACTCAACTTGTTCATGACGTACATGATTTTTAGGTTCAAACCCGTCAATGGATCTGTGGAAACAGTGTCACATGTATTTGCGGTGTGGTTGTCCGAGATCACGACGATGTGGTTGAGTTTGAAGCTTGCAACAACCTGAACGTGTGGCCCGGAACGGGAACTCCCCTTATCAAGAGAATTCGAAGCACAGGCCCTCTTGCTCCAGGAACAAGCATCAAAGAAAGAATCAACGGACAACATTCTTCCTATGAAGTGAGTTCTTATCAGTTTTGCTTGTTTTCCAAGATTTAATTGATGATTGGGACCAGACGAGTATTACGATTATTCTAGAAACCACTACTGAGTGACAAATGAAGGAACAATCTATCGAAAAGTTTGTTGCTGTTTGTTTTAAAATGAAATAGGAAAATATGGAAGTACACAACTATAGGGTTTATTTTTGCGAGCATGAATAGATTTTGGGTCTGACTCAGACTTATTTAGCCCGAGCCGAAGGTGGGGGATTAAATTGTGCTTTTAGAGTTAGAGAGGACCATAAAAGATTTTTGCCCTAGAACATGGTTTCTGTTACTATCATTATATTAAATGAACAAGGATTGACTTTCTCGCTCGCATGGTTCAGTTCTCTTTGCTTGGTTTAGTGGGCTACGATGCGAAACATATTCTAGCCCAAAAAATTTTCCGCTTTTTCCACAATGCCCGAAAAAGTGATTATAAGGCCACATAAAAAAAATTACTTGTTTAGCGTCCGCGCCCGACCTGGAAAATACACCCGACCGCAATTTATTTTTATTTTTTTTTTCTTTGTACAAAAACAAAACAGAGTAAACATGCACGCGCCCGCGATCCCCATCCTCATCCCCATACTCCTAAGAATATGCGCGACGCTTGTCGCCAAATTCATTCACAGAAACACGTAGAGCAAAGTCGGCACTTGGTCTTGATTTGAATATACAATATCTGAATGTATCAATATCTTTATTTTCTGCTTTGGCACAGTTGACGACATCTAGTTGAAGTTGGTGAATTGTACATGTAGCTGGAGTTCTTTGGCCAGTTTAAGAGACATACAAAATTAGCTTCTTAGCTTCTGTTCCGGTTAAGTTGTTTACATTAACCAGAGTTAGTTTTTCAAATAAAAGTTTTCATTTTGATGTTGTTTTAGTACGGTGAGCGATGGGGTTATTGAAGTATATCACCCTAAGCAGGTGCAAAGTGTCTACTTTAGGAACTATACTAAACCTCTGCAAAAAAAAAAAAAAAAAAAAAACGCCCTCCCGACCTGGAAAATTTAAGATTAGTGGACGCTAAACAATTATTTTTTTTTTTGGCCTAATATTTGTTTTCGTAACAAAATCGCAGGGGCAAGTTAGTGTGCGCCGCCTGATATTAACAGACGAGAAGGCCAGCAGGCTCAAGCCAGAGCCATTGTACGGTCCTTTGTTAAGAATTTGCATCAAGTGTTTTTAAAATTTCTTAAAACGCGCGCTCTGATTGATTGAGGCCACTTTCTAAATCTGGATAAAATTATGAATTGCGTCATCAGTTGTTATCATTTTATAAAAGGTTTAGAAGATGTTTTCTCGCTTTCAGATCCTTGCAAACCTTTTCTCGTGTTCTCCAAGTAATCCCTCAGCCTAAGTATGTTCTTAGAATATTCTTAAATTTTAGGCCATTTCAGCCTCATCTTTTCATAAAAAATGTTTATATCAAAATTAGTTTATTTTCACGCCCTTCCCTAGAGACGTCAAAGAAAAAATACGAGGCGGTCGTGTTGGTGCACTGAACAAAAGAAATCATCAAAATCCTAAGGAGTAAAACGAATTCTGAAGACGTACAGCTTTTGTTTTTGCTTTTAACTGATTAGTTTGAGGAAAAACATTGAGCTATTTAATCACATGTTTAAATATATGTTTACAGGTTGTTCTTCAGTCTGGGTCGCGATTAAAAGTTGATCGATACAACTGGGGTATGAACGTGTATCTCTACTCGCCTCAGATTGGCAAATACGAAGGTCTCTGTGGCAATTACAACGGAAATGGGAACGACGAGTTCGCCCCTTCACTTGATGGCACTATAGAGCAGTTTGGAAAGCTTTATCAGTAAGTGCGTGATACGGCTGGGATATGTTCACAATAATAATAATACTGGGCTGGCTGGTTCATAGGCAGTAGCTTCTTCTCTAAGGAAAATTAAAAAGTTCTTGTAAATGCTGTTTACATTGTCAGGAAAAAAAGTCGTTAATTTCAAAAACTTACAACTCAAATCAGTCTCGATCTGTAAGGTTGCAAACAAGACTTAACCCTCATATTAGGTTAGTGCTAATCTGCCTTTGAACAACTGGGCCAGGAGCTGCAGCAAACAAACCATAATACATTACCATTGAATATATTATTATGGCATCAGTGATTTACGTGTGTCTGCACCAACTGAAAGCCGAACGAGGACGCCGGACAGCTTTAACGACGACCGCTTATAAAAAAAACATTTCTTGTTTATCATTTTTGATCGAGCATGGCTAGTTTTCTTTCTAATTGTGAACCCCAAAAGAAGGCTTTTCACGTTGTAACTGTCAAGACGACACACAAGCGACCAGCACGGCGCATTCAAACGTGCATGCAGTTATCAGTGTATTTACTATTTTAAACTTGCTATTGCTCTCTACATGCCGCCGTCGTCGTTGCTTAATAAGGTCTCTATTGTCTTTTATCAGATTGCCGCATCCTACAAGCTACTTTGACACCCTTCCAGCAAAACTGCCTAAAACGCCGTTCACAGTGAAAACTTGCCTTTGTCAGACCACGCCACCCATAAAGTGTGTTGATGAACAAGTCACAGAATATAAACACTTGGTAGTTCCCGGTTATAAAGACATCAAAAAAGATTTGGAAACACGAACAAAAAAAAGATCAATCCGTTACACTGATGAGGGAGACTTCAACATGTTTGACACATCAGACCTCGTAGAAATTCCAGGCTTGAACAGGTTGAAAAAGAGATCGGTTGTGTCCACAAATGACGCACGTGTGTTTTGCTCGAGGAAACTACGGGGATCAAAAGCTACTCAAGCCTGTCTTAACATAGTGAATATTGACATCGATACCATCATAAAAGACTGCACATTGGATATTTCGGTAACTATCTCTAAATGTTCTTAATAGGCGTTCTCAGTCTTCTCATATAACTCATGTAAGCACACACACACTAAGCTTGCTAAATCCTTTCCCGAGTCTAAGTGGCTCACAGGGCCGGCGCTTGTCTCCGGTTTCTGTGGGAGCCTTTGACTCCCCCTGGACAGGATGCTAATCGACCTATCGCAGGTTAGCTCCCAGCAGAACTGGTACTCGTTTATACAACCGAATGGACTAGCTGGAACAAGGTCTGATAAAGTATCTTGCTCAAGTACACAAAACAGTGGTCTGATCGGGACTCAAAGTTACGAGTCGAACACGCTGCCGCTCGGCCACTCTCGTACAATTTACGTAAGCGTACACACAGACATACACACATACACACCACCGCCTGGTTAGCCAAGTTGGTAACTAAGGCGCCAGTCTGTCGTAAGAGGCCCGGGTTCGATCCCCAGTGTCGGACCTACAGGCTCAGGGTCTTAAAACAACTGAGGAGAAGGTGCTGCCTTTGCTTTAACATGTATAAACGGTTGGAACTTCAGTCCCGTCTTCGGATAAGGACGTTAAACCGTTGGCATGCACCCCTTGGCAGACCTCGATTGGGACCTCGGGCCCCATAGCCTGTCTTCCTGTAAAAACGCATATGGCTAGATTAATCTGATTTTATTCTTGCTGCCTTTAGAAATCCGGAGTCTATGAGTTTGTGGAACCGCATCTCGCCCAGGTTCAAACTCTATGTGAAGACGAAATCGTTTCAAACAGCTCACTCATTGACAGTAGCAACAACAATATCAAAACACTGATAGATAAAGTAAAGGCGAATTTATGCCCTAACGACTGTAGTTCCCATGGCTCGTGTGTGAATGGTAAATGTCGTTGTCATAGAGGCTACGCAGCCAAGGATTGCTCCATCAACGTGAATGATCCTCCGAAACTCTACAGGTAAGCTAAATAACAACACACAGCTTGAGCCCTAAGCAATAGGTTGACCATCCGATTTTTTAGCCCTTTCAAAAAACAATTAACTTCTCCTAACAAAACGCACACAAAGTAAGACATTTGCTGCTGAGAAAAGATCAAACAAAGAGAACTACTGAGGATAAAAAAGTAAAATTCTTCCAAACTTGTTTAATAAAAAGTATTATGGGCTCTGGCATTCAAAGAGTAAGGGCGACCGCCGGCGTGGGAGACTAGGTCGACAGTACTGCTATGTCACTGTTTCAGCGATAAATTGCTCGAGTGTAGCTTTGAGTAAACCTTATCTTAGATTTCAAACTCCTCTGTGAATGTTTATAGTTTGTAAAAAGTAAAAGGTGATTTAAAATTAACTTTAAAGTTTGTTCCTGTTTTTCTTAGTTTCTGAGCTTCGTCAAGCAACACTGCTTTAAAATTTTCCTTTCTCTCTCACATTTCGGCCTGTTCCAAACAAAAGACAAAGTACGCAAGCTTAATTCAGTCCGTGTTTTGAATTTACACAATAATTTTGTATATACTTTTTTTCCTGTTTGTAGTCTGAGAAACAAAGGTTTATGTGACAGGCGTCAACGACCCTGCAGAAAAACTACCGTTTACGGAGAAGGGTTTTTCGATTCAGCTGACTTGACATGTCACATCCGGACGTTCAAGGTATCTGTTATTGTATATAAACATTTAAGCAGGCTGAAATGTCGAGTAGCTTGGAAGTAATTTCATTGCTTCAAGGATTTAAGGCATGAAACTTTGCCAGCTCATGCGAGCATACCAAAAGCGATACCCCAGAACCATACAGACTGAGACAATTCTCAAAACTCCGGTTCCCCCCTCATGCAAGTCCGGCCCTTTCAATGCCAAACAAAATTAAGGACTTAGATGGGTAGCCATGAACTATTCTTGTTTAAGCAAATTTCTCATTTCATTTAAGTATTTGGTCATGAAACTTCCGATTTTCGGAATTACGTCCGTTTGGTTTTATCTCATCCCATTCTATTCCCGCCCTGCCTTTCTAGCACCAAGCCAGATTAGTCCTTCAAACGCCAATTAATCGATCGGACGATTAGGCATTAAAACTAACTGCATAACAGTAGTTGTTGGTCAAAATTTTCTATGATTAATTGAAGTTTTGGTCCATGCAGATTACAGGCAATTCTTGGGTTCCAACATCGACCGTGATGAAGGTCAGAGGAAGAATGGTTGATCTTTACTTGGTTGAGTGCGCCCTTCCCCGGTCCCCTGTGAGGCCTGGTGCCTACAGCAAAACCAAATCGGGAACTGTTGCCGCTGGTCTCGAGATTAGCGTCTCAAATAACGGGTTGAACCCCAGCTCTAAGAAGCTGAGGATGATTTCTTATGACTCTGCCTGCCAACTCTGTAACACGAAGTCTGGTTGTCAGCTCGAGGTGAGCATTGAAATACGATAGACTCAGTCCAGATAATGAGATAACTTCATTTAGATGTAAAAAACAATGTTGAAAATGACAATAATAACTACAAGTGTAAAAAATGACAAGAATAGAATGCTGAATAAAATATCATAGGTACGAGAGATAAACTAAAGGTACAATGATAAAACGCTGCAGTTTAAAGTATTTCAATACGCTTAGTAGCTTTCTGGTTCGATAACATATATCTCCTAAGTTTCTCTTTGATGTTTTTAATGTTCTGATATTTTAATTTATATTGTTCCACGCATTCCTAGAAAGTTCTTACACAAAAGGTTCTTCCACTCTCTATAGATTTTTTGTACTTCAAACACATCATGTTCAGTTGACTGTAACGAGTCGTTTGGGTGTAATTTTAAGTTCTTTTTCAAAACATATTTAGTTATTAACTGGGGTGGAGTAGTTACTGTTTACTGTTTTGAAAACTATGGTGTTCGTTTTGGTGCAGCCTTTTTAACAGTGAAAAACTCGTTTAAGCTAAAATAAACTGATCTAAACTAAAGCCATTTGTTCTGACGAAAGGGAAACGTTTGTAATGTCGGCAACCAAAGCTTTACACGGAAAACGCTTTCAAATATGTAACGCAAAAAATTGATGCTATCGAGTTACCCTTCGTTATGTTTTAGAAGTAATATATGATCCCGCTTATATTTGCAGCAAAACTCTTGTCTTATTAACGGTTACTGCTTTGCTGCAAACGAGACCAATCCCAAGAACTGGTGCAACCTATGTTTGCCAAAAAAAAGTAGCACACGCTGGACAAAGAGAAAAGGTATGTACCAGACTTTCCGGCTCGCTCTGTTTGTCCTTCCTCTAACTGTTAGGCCCTCGATCCTCTCCCTGTTAAGCCCTCGATCCTCTCCCTGTTAGGCTCTCGATCTTCTCCCTGTTAGGCCTTCCTTTGAAGTCAGTGCATTAACATCTAACTTCTCCTTTACTCACACATGAAAATAGAAATAGTAAGATTACTATCAGAGAGATATTGACTTCTGACACGCTACATTCCTTTGTTTTCTACAATATTTTGAAGTTATACTTCAGAAAGCAAAATAAGAACCGTTTTTAGACAGTCCCGCTACTGATGACGAGAGTATGGTTACATAGCATAGTTTTGATAGCTGACGTTTATCTTGCAGTGAATTTGCCACCAACTTTTACTGGTCCTTCCGTCCGATATGGAGTTCTCAGTGAGACTGTCAAAATACCGCTGACTGCAAGTGACCCAGAAGGACGCCCAGTGAGAATTTCATTGCTTCCAGGGAATCCAACAGGAGCCCGTATATCATCCAAAAACGTGCTGTCATTTACAATCACTCACACGGCTACAACGCTTTTTCAACTGCTTGTAAGCGATGGATGCAAGGCTTCTTCAAGAGCAACTCTGAGCCTGCAGGTGCTCAACTGCCCTTGCTTGAATGGAGGAAGGTGTGTACTACCTTCCCGACAGTCAGGAGGATCTGGTGTTTACAAATGCGCATGCGTACCGGGTTTCGATGGAAATCGCTGCCAGCGTGAAATACCAGGTATACTGAAAGTTATGAAGTTGGTGACCAGTTTAGTATCAAACAGTAAAGAAACGACCTGGCAAACGTAAAGATGATTGGGGCTTAAATCAAGGCCTTTTTAACGAAATTATTTGAAAAACTTAAAAACCTAAGTTCATTCCCAGGACTTTTCCTCTTTCTGCTTTCGACGAAGAGGAGAGAGCCCTGGGAACAAAGTTGACTTTAACCATTTGGTTTTTTTAAAAAGATTTTTGCTGTAATTTGATTTTCGTTCGCTAGAAGGCCTTGATGTTGACATGTAAAGTAGATTGGTTTTTGCCGACAGCACCTCATTCTTAAAGACGCTAACGTACTTATGATCGTCCAGTCAATAGAATTCAAATTACTGACAATTTTTTTTTATTTTTCCCATTTTTCTAAATTTTCTTGCTTTATACCAGGCATCTTCCCAAGAATCGGTTAAGTTCTATGTATTTTGTTTGTTTTTCTTAGTTTACTTAAATCATGTAGACGATTTTGAATGTTCATAAATGGGCTTACTAACTTTTTGTAACTATTTTTCAGTTGATTGCCGTTCTTTTCCGACGGGTTCCATCTTCCCGCATCCAAGGGACAGATCCAAGTACTTTTTATGTGTCGAAGGTGTAAAGCACATTGCACATTGTCCTAACGGCCAGGTGTTCAGTAACAAACTGAAGCACTGCATCGTGTCGTTTCAACCGGCAATTTGAATATGAATAGGTAATACAGCTGTCAAAGTAGCTAGATATATTTCAGTTGTGCACCTCTCACGTGTAAATGCTTTTAAATGAAATAAAAAGATTTTTTTGCTGCTATTGTTACCCTGTCGGTTTGAAGTCAAACAGTCTTAAGATTCTCCTTTATTATGCCACAGTAAAACAGGTAACTGAACAATTGCGGAACCGTCAACATTGGTAATTCTATTGATGTGCATGCATTAAATTTTTTTATTTCATTTTGTTCACAGCTCAACTTGGTTCAATGTTCAATTCTTGATCAGTTCCATTCAATCCCCAAAGGTTCTAGGCACAATCGTTTTAGTTCTAAAGGTTCTATCTTCTATCTTCAAACGTTTTAGGTTCAACCTGAGTCGGCCTTGCAGTGGCCGAGCGGTTAGCGTGTTCGACTCATAATTGTTCGAGCCCCTTGAGCAAGACACTTTACCTGGTTTTTTTCCAATCGACTCAGCAGTATAAATGAGTACCAGTTCGCTGGAGGCTAACCTGCGATAGATTAGTGTCCTGTCTAGGTGGAGTCAAAGACTCTCACCTACTTAAAAGTACAGAAACCGGAGATAAGCGCCCCGCCCTGTGAGCCACTTGGCTCGTGAAAGGGATAACTTTCAAAAATTTCTCCAAATGTTCTCGGCTCAATCTATTCAATGCCTTAATAAATAAAAAAAGTCAAGCTTGATAGATTTCTCTGTATACTTTTTCTTTTTTTAGCAAGGAGTCCACGTGTTCCGGTTTTTCGCGCTCTTACAACGGAAGTAAAAACAACCACTTCCGTTTCTCGTACAGCATGTGTTTGACCAAAGAAGCAACAAAGCCAAAAGGTTTTAAGGACATATTGCTACTTCAACCTTTTTCTGCTATTCATAGCTAGCCTTGTCGCTTTCTTTTTCACTCCAGGAATAGAATAATACTTTGAAAAAGCGCGACAATAAACAAATTAACTTAAAGTCAAAGGGAAGCTTTTGATATCTTAAAGAGAAATCGATATTATTAAAGCACATATTTTGGGTTTTTAACCACTTATTACAACTAATACATTTGAACTTGAAGAGGATAAGATGAAACAGCCGATAATCGTGGACGGGAATAAACGGAAAACTCAAAAGCAAGACCTTTTTCAAAAATAGCTGTCAAACATATTTAGGATTGGGAACGAGTGCATGTATGTGTGGTCACAAAGGCCTCATTAGTTAAAAAAGTCTACTCTGCATAATCTTGTGTGTTATAAACCAATTAACGTTTCTTATCAAGCATCCGTAAGCGCGGCGAGTGACTTGTACGAGTAGACCAAATAGAATACTTGTTTATTACCAACGTCACTTACATGATTTGTTCCCAGTCCTAGCCAGGTTTGGTAGCAACTTTTGAAAGAGGTCTGTGGCTAAGTGAAACAGACGTGCTTTTTAACGCGACAATTAACAACAAATAACAAGGAATTAATGAATCAACCACAAAGATGCTCCTGGACCGATCCAGTTGTTTTATTTCATAAGCGAGCATACAGAAATGCATAAAGAGAGCCTTTCAAACTCCCAACTGGATTCAGTGAAGGTATTACAAAAATTGCATGCACCAAGCAACCAACACATCAATAGCTATACGTTTCCCGTTGCACAGCTACCCTTTATTATGCGTGCAGGTAAACTACAGATAGAACATATCAAGCAACTCTTGTACACATACGCCTTAAGCTATATAGTAATGACACAAACAGCCCCGTACTTAGCTCTGACTTAAAATAGGTTACAAAAACCATATTTTAAACAGTACAAAAATCCCTCATACAACTTGTTTCAAGTTAAAAGTATATTAAAAGTGTAAAAAAAGAATTTATGTCTGCGCCTCTCTTTATTCTACTGTTCTTCAGCCTCTTCAGATTCCTCATCGGGCTCTGTTGTGTTGTCAGCTGTAAGAACACGGACATGAACGTGATGTATAAAACTATATACTCATAATTGATGAGGTTTTTTTTTGTTTGATAAAACGACAAACAAAAAAGAGAAAAGAAAAACAAAACAAAAAGGCAACCAAGAAAGGAAAAAAAACAAAACGTAACGCAAAAAAGATAAGAATTGAGAAAAAGAAAAGAAATGGAGAGAAAAAGTAATAAAATAGAAGAAAAGAAAAAAAGTAAAGAGAAAAAATAAAGTAAAGTAGATAAAGAAAAGAAAGGAAAGAAAAGAAGGGGAAAAAAAAGAAGGCTAAATAAACAAAAAGGAAACGAAACGAAAAGAAAAGAAAGGAAAGGAAAGGAAAAGAAAGAAAAAGAAAGGAATGAAATGGAAAGGAAAGGAACAAAAAGGAAAGGAAAGGAAAGGAAAAGAAAGGAAAAGAAAGGAAAGAAAAGAAAGGGAAAGAAAAGGAAAGGAAAGAAAAGAAAGGAAAGGAAAAGAAAGAAAAAGAAAGGAATGAAATGGAAAGGAAAGGAACAAAAAGGAAAGGAAAGGAAAGGA
>JAOBAT010105723.1:0-15247 GCA_026413305.1 Hydrozoanthus tunicans
GAGAGAGAGAGAGAGAGAGAGAGAGAGAGAGAGAGAGAGAGAGAGAGAGAGAGAGAGAGAGAGAGAGAAAGTGGTGTTGATTGTCTTTGTTCATTCAAGCTAGGTTTATGTTCTTATAAATCTTCCTTTTTTTTATAGTTTGCGTGATCTGAAGACAAAATTTGAAATTCATCATTATTAACAGATGGATGTCCTATATTTTTACTATGTCAAGGCAAGCTGAATTTTGTCCTTTGAGCTATGGTCTAATATTCATTCTTTTAATCTTCTAGCTGTTTCTCCAATAAATGAGTGAGTACATTGTCAGTTTGTTGAGATGGTGTGTTGTACTTGGTGTATGAAATACGTAACGTACTTGTTAGATATTCGCATCATTTTTAAACATGAATCGAAAAGGACATAGAAACAACGAGGCAAAAGTGTTTTTTTTTTAATCATTATTGTTTATAACAATGATAAGAAGAGTTCAAAGGTATACTTAAGTTGTTCTGCTCGGCAGATACGCAATCGTTTTATGGCTTTGAGTCTGATATTTTTACAAGAGGCAGAAGGGATGGCGAACGGGGCCTTAAGAATGAAAGTCTCGGCAAACTAGGGCTAGCCCTCGACTGAAATCTCATCATTTTTGGCATGTTTCGAGGTCTTGTGTTTTCTTATTAGTTTTCTCCGTCTCGCATCTAGGAATTTCTCACAAAATGGCTTCCATTCTCGGCATTTCCGGCAGAACTCGAAACCTCAATTTTCCTAGAGATTTCTTTAATCGGTCTTGGAATTTTCGTATCACAACGTCTCGTCTCAGATAATTCATTAATTGCTTTACAAAGTCGCGGGCTTGGATTTTGAAAAGGCCGTTTCGGTATCTCGGACAGTCTTGGATTTGCCATTCCGCTACCCCTGAAATTCATAAATACTAACTTAAAAGTCATTTTTTTTTCAAAGGAAAGTGGTCGATGGGAAAGTGTAAATTGTAAATTGTTACAGCTTATTAGACCTAGATTTATATCGCTCTCTTACTGTACTAAAACTTACTCGTTTAACTAAGTGAAGAAAAACACAATGACATATCAGTTGAATAGAGTGTAGTAGCAGTATTAAACACGATTGAGTTTACATATCGAACCAAATCACCGTGTGAGGCAGGCTGCATGCCTTTCTCGGTCTTTCCGCCATTTTGTTTTTCTTGTTTTCATGGAAGCAAGTAAAACTAACTTCAACTTTACTGGTCGACACTGAGTCAAAATTCGGTTAAGTTATAAATTCGATTCAGTGAAAGCGCAAAGTGCAAAACAGATCTTTGATATCAGTATCATTGAATATTAAAAATCTAGAGAATTAAACCCGTGCCAACACCATTAGTATACGGGAAGTAAATGAACAAGCACGATACAAACATTTTGTATTTCAAAAGTATTTGAGTGTATTTGAGTAATCGAAAATAAATTCGAAAAACCCAAAGCGCTGCTTATGCACTTGATACAACAACATCCGACCTTCGTTCGATTCTGCCTTGGGTCCTAAGACCACGCTAGAGGTATAGAACAAAAAAAGAAACCGGTTAAATTCAACGCCTGTTCTTCTAATATCTCAAGCAATTATACATAGCAAGAAATGAATCGTAAGTATAGTATGCCATTCAGTTTTTCTGTACTAATATCTCGGCTATATATCGTATACGAAGACAAACACGTACTTTCCTATTCTAAATTTAATATTTTGTTGTAGTTCCTTTCTGTGGCTGTGAGTGGGTGGGTCGGTGTTAGTCGTGGTGGCAAAAATTTTGCTTACTAATGTAAAATTCTAAGGTTATTTGTTGTCTAGATCTACTTTAGAGGAATGCCTTCAGTTACTAAAATGGAATCTTAACACTATTCGTACGCATAAACATTAAAGATTATTGCCTCACTAGAAAAGCGAGTTCGCCATTGTTTCAGTATACAATTACAGTTGATCACCACCTCCCTCCATTTAACGGTTCTAATTCGTTTCATGACCGCCAATCTTGCTCACTTCCCCTTATATGATACCTACACCATTCAAACTACTAAACGTTTCTCAATGTTTATTCTCAACAGCCAATTCATTCAAAGATTTTCTCTCCTCTCTCAATAACGGCTGGTCCATCGAGTTCGGCTAACAATTGAATATCGCTGAAACATGAATTGTCGAGTTTTACGAATCGTCACCAGTTAATATTCAGTGTTGTCAAAAGTATTGCATATAGAGTGTCTTAGACTGAACCAAGGCAATGTTGGCTTTAATTTCTCTTATGGCTATAACAATTTGTTGTTGACTTTTCGCTACAGCTAGTATTCATTAAAATTTCTTATTGTATTGGACTGCAATGTTTCTTCCGAGAGAACGCGTTTCGCTTGTTGTCAACTTAGTGAATTGCCACCACGAGTTAACCGGTAGCCGAATGCAGCACCATGAATATAACTCATTCACTCTACGGCAGTATTGGAAGCTTCATTGATAGTCGATATTAATCCTCCGGTTGGACTAGTGTGCGCCGCCCCCAAATGTCTTTATTTTTCAAACTTCTTCCTGGGTAACTTCGTTTACACCATACTCTTCCAGTTTCTTACCTCGTAACTTTGAAAACCGATGTAAAACTGTTGCAAGTGATCGCTTAGTACCGTTTTTATAATCCTTTCATAACCCTTGGTATATCGCGTTTTCTTAAACTGAGGTTGTTGTTCAGCGAGATTGCTCAAAACCTCTGCCAGAATTAGTAAAACGAGCCATGAAAATGGTGAAAAAATATCGCAACTGCAAAATTATCTATACTATACACAAAAATCTTTCTTGGTCAGTTACCTTTCTTTGAAAAACTCGTCGCACTCACTTACAAATGAAAAGGAATTGACTCGCCTGCCATTTTTCATGCACTCTCAAGTATTGAGCCAGCCAAAGTGTGTGGGTTGGTTGACATATTTATCTTGTACTCGATTTGAAGACCACACATTTTGCCAAAAACAACTAAACTTCTAACCGCCCATCAATTGTTTGAATTCCACTCGTCTGTTTGACTATAAATCCCAAAGTCTATCCAAGAAATCAGTTTAGACATTGAAAATTATCTTTCTGTGAGAATACACAAAGAATATTTCGTTCTCAATTCAATTATCTGGATTGCTTGTAATGAAGTGCCCAACGTACTTGATAGAATTGGGATCAAAAATGAATTTAAACGAAATGTATCGAACTGGACGTGCTTTATTGAGGTTTGTCTTTAATTTATCTATGTCCGGAATTCAATATTGCTAAACTTTTCTTATTCTTGTTCGTGTTTCTGTGATAAAGTTCAAAGAAGGGACGAATAAATATGTTAAACTTGTCAAGTAGTCTAAATAGAGCAACCAGCTATTTTTCTCTTATCAGACTCTCAATGAAATATCGTTTCCGTCATGGAGGGAGACATATTCGATCCGGTCCTGTCTCGAAAATGAAACAACAGCTTCCACTGAACGAAAGACTGGTTTATAATTTACAAATGTTTTGAGTGTCTCAAAATCTCCAAAAATAGATTTTTTTTTTAATTTTTAAAAAATTATCTCTAAAATGTACTGGAAAAGCCCATCACGAAGCGTGTTATGCTTGAAAATGGGTCGGTGAGTAAGTAAGTTCAATTTTTTCTTTGTCAAGTTATTCACCTCTATAATTTAAGTTTCATTAGTATGTAGCACAGTCAAAAAACAGAAAGTGACTATATTTAGCAGATTTGCTTTTAATACGACTTCAAAGTTATTGCACATTGTTAGCGAATTCTCAGACGGCATTCAAGCGTTGTCAAACACTTACGAAGTTTACAGAACGGTTATGGCATGTTGAGTGTCGCTGAGAGTTACATAATTACTGTTTTGCTATTATTTTTTGTTATTATAGTTTTGCTTTTATAGTTTTGGGCAGCTGTTCTTTTAATTCCTTCTTTGCACCTGACATGATAACAAGGTCTGTCAACACTCAAGCTTTTTGCTAATGAATTATTTATTGCATCATTGAACTCGATTGTTCTCTTCTAGTTAAATGTACCAGAAATTGCTGGGGTCTGCACAGTAGCTCCTGTCGAACGGGCGCAGCGACAACTAACTACAATATCAGTACTAGCCACAAGAAACTCAACTCGCTACTCAAAGAAAGCTTTCAAACTCCCAAGATACAGAAACTTTACAAGATAAACTTAAAGGAATCCGAGGAAAGGTTCATTCTTTGTGAAAAAAGTACTTCGGAGTTTTACCTGTTCATTTTTAAAGAGCAAGGACACGTCTCGAAAAAGTGATCGACATCTCGTCAAAGAAACCATCGCTAGTTCTCAAGAATGAACGACTCTCAAGAACACATTAAGCGCCCTATGAACGCGTTTATGGTCTGGTCTCGCACAGAGCGCCGAAAGCTAGCGCTGAAGTACCCCAATATGCTTAACTGTGAAATCAGCAAACTTCTCGGGGCGGAGTGGAGCCGCCTTAGCGATGAAGAAAAATCACCTTATGTTCAAGAAGCAAAACGCTTGCGTTCTATCCACAGTCAAAAGTACCCCGACTATTCCTACAAACCCAGGAGGCGCAAGACCAAGTCAATGAGAAAAGATTTGTATCCCACGTTTGCCGAAGCAGGGCTAAACGCATCAGGCTACACACTTCCCGTGCATCATTACTTAAGCCCGCATGTACCACCGGCCTACTCGGAGCCCTACCTCATGCCACTCGTGAGTCCCTCGACCTCCACAACTGTAAAGCGACCTTATCTCGGGGGAGGTTTCTCGATCGCGCCTCAAGAGCTTCAAGAATGCCATGCCCACATACCAGTGCCGATGTTACCACAAACAACAAGCTTCCAGCCAACTCCACAGTTAGCAGAGAGAAGTGAAAAGAGCCTGTCTGCCTATCCCTATTCACCAGGGACATACTACAAGTCGTATTACGGGCAATCTGCCTACGCTACCCCGTATAACTCTACAAACCAGCTTGCTTCGAACATGCATGCCCCACGTTAGACATGACTTTGTAGCATCCAAATTGCAGCGAAAAAAGACTGAATGAAATATATTCAATTAATAGATCCGTTTTTCAATTCAGTTGTAACCAGCTCTTAATGTTTTACAAATATCCGTAGTTCAGACATAAATAAGTATAGATTCTCGGTTGCCAAACAGGTGAACATTCAGGTCGCAAAATGTCATTTAGTAAATATCACTATGAAAAAAGGCATTTAACAGCAGAAGTGAGAAAATAGGTTTAGGCTCGAAAGACATTTTCTTATACATATATATTGATTCTTTCAATAAACGGTGATTTTCAAATTTTTTCTCGAGACATTGTGTTTAATAAGCTCAACAGCGATGTGTTAAATTCATGAAAAGAGGCTTTAAAGGTTTGAAATTCTGCCCAAGTCAATGATATTGTTTTGAACATAGTAGCCAAATAATAGTGTTTGCAAGAACTAGATTTAAACTTCAATGTTGTCGCGATGGGCGTTCACAGAACTAAAAAGAACTTTTATTACAAAGAAACAATACGACAACCAGGCGAAATCTCAAAGTTTTCGGGTGGCCTGGTTCTTTGAGCCAGGTTTGAACATACAGTCATTCATTTTAAGACGTAAAGTTAATTAGAGAAATAATAATTGGACACACTGACGGTTTCTGCTTTGTTTTGTTTCTTAAACACTGTTCAGTTTTCTTTTATCATTGTTAATCAGTTGTTGTGTGTTTTGAAGTTCTTCTCGGGTGGTATTTTTGATAAACATTCAGTTTTCTTGTATTCGCACCAAGAAAATTTGTTGTCATAAAGTCCACATTAAAAATGTAAGCAGTTCAGTTAAATAGCTAGTCTCATAAAAACGCTCAAATTGAAACCAATAAAGGCGTGTGTATAGCTTCCTTTTGTGTCATTATTGCTCATGAAGTCACAAAAACTGATCAACACGTACGACGTGTCGAGTCTCTCTACCTTGAAAAGCTTCGGAAAACATTATTCATCAACTATATTTTGCAGTCATCTTGAAAATTCTTGTTTTTGTATTGATAAGAGTTTAAAAGCTTTGAAAAGGGTTCAGTATCTGGGTATTTTCTTAAGGTCAAAATTAAACAGTTAGAAACCTTACATGAACCGGATTAAAAAGTAAAGTTGAATACCACGATAATTTCTTTGTTCTACTGCTAAGCTTTGTGGAGAAAATTTCAAGTTCGTTCTTCTGTTATTTATTACTTTAATTTAAAAGAAACTTTCTTTTGAAATCATCTTAAAATGAGCTCTCAAACCAAGAGATGTTGGAGCAAGGAAAGAATTCAGTTGCAGAAGCATGTTTAATTTTGTTTATTCCACAAGCCACACGTCGAGTGATACCGTACCTAAGGATGTCACCATTCAGTGTTTATGAACCCATCAAAATCTTTTCGTGTTTTAATAACCGCGAAGAAACTATTTGTCGTCAAATGTTTATACAACAATCTCGCAGTCAAGTGTATTTGGTGTAACACTTTGATGAAAACACTGTGAAAACATAAAGATTAAAAATCTTTAAATAGAATCATGAATATTTTAGACTTATGCTGGTGCCGGATTCATGGCGGAGAAAGTGCTATTGATACTTCGCGAGTGCCGTAAACGAATTTTAATTCAGAACAATTAGGCGCTCCACCGACTAAGACTTATTTTCTCTATTCTGAATAAACCCTGCATTCAGGTGGAAATTAAAAAGACGTTGTTGCAACAGTGAAATATTGTGATCAAACCATGGTTTGTTCAGCTGCGAGTAAGGAAGGGTTGGTTAACTACTGAAGTCCACTCTGTCAACTACAATTTCATTTTTTGAGTAGAAAGAAAAATCTTTAAAGTTAGTTTTTAAAAACAAACGAAGTTTACTTGGTTTGACTTGAGCATTTTTTAACGCCTTGGAATACGTGGTTTGGCATCTTTCCTACTTTCTCGTTTAAACAAATTAATAAAAACGCAGCTTATGTTATTGATAATTTGCTAGCTAATTGCTGGACTCTTAAATTTTGAAAGGCAACACCAGCAGGAATTGTTATTCAACAGTCCATCCAAAGCAACCCTAAGTTTTATGCACAAAAGAATATTCTGATTTACTTCTTGAATGCTTTTAAGAAAAAAATCTTAAGAATATGATTGATGTTATTTTGCTGAAGGTTAGAATTAAATTGAGATTGTTTTGCAAAATTAGAACACGCCGTGATCTCATTCACAAACGCTTCGGAATTAACATTTACTCGGCACTGAGCTTTCATCACCCCTTCAGAAACTTACAATTTGTTTAAGCACTTAAAACTGAAGAACGCTTTGATTTATAAGCACTTTTGATGGTTATTGCTGTTGGAAAAAAATTACAAAGACTGAATTTGTTTATAATGTTTTCGAGTAAATAAACAGTAAATTATACCCGTTAGAGTCTAAGGTTTGTTACCACGACAGCAAAATATTTGCCATCGCCTTTGCATTAATGTTCTACATTAAACTAACAATACAACGAGCAAAAGTACTCAGTGCGTCTAGTCTGATAATTCTTTTAAAGCTTTGCCAAAAATCATATTAAAACCTTTAAATTAAACTTCTTTTCGCAATTGCTGGTGCTAAGTTATCACCACAGGACAAAATTGTAAACCTTTTTAAATATTAAAGCCAAACTCATGCAGTTTATTAAAAAAACATATTTTAAATTAGGAAGCAACGTGGAATGTAACTTAGCAACTGAATGTTGTCCTCGTTTGTAGTATGGCAGTAGGCCATGGTGTGGCTAGAGCGGTCATTCGGGCTTTTAGTAATGGCGTTACTCGGTGCAAAATGGCTAACAGCAGAAAGCTTGTTTTAAAACCAAAAGATACTTAAACTAAGCCGGTTACCGTATCTAATTGGGGAAATGCTCGCTATTTCTTTTGTTTGAACTCCAAACTGAGTCCGAATGTATCAATAATGACACAGCTGAAGTCAAGTTTCATAGCTGTCTAAGATTCGAGCCGAAATCATAATCACCTACGCATCGTCATTACTTAGCGCGGTTTTGTTAATAAAAACGAAATCTTTGAGTTGAAGTCACGAACTAAATGTGTTTGTAACAAATATCCCCCGGGGGGGGGAGGGGTTACTACTTATATATTAGGGAGGTAGATATGACCGTCGTATCTCTCTTAAAGGGGTTGTTAAAAGAAATCCTGTGTTGAGTAAAGAGCCTGGTATTTTTTAAGGTTGAAAAACACGAAGCTTTTGGACAGCTTGTAGTCCCGTGTTTAGCAAACGTGCGCGCTGAACAAGAAGCTAAAACTGAAAAGTTCTTCAACGAACGTCCAATTACGCACGCGCGTCTTCGTTTGCTGCATGGTAAAACACGAACCACGAAGGGACTTAGCGTCGAAACCGGCACTAGCTGTCCAGGGAAAGTTCTCGCCTTTAAATTGGTATTTTTAAGGGTAATTTCAGAACCGAGAGATGCATTTTTAGGGTGAACATTTTTATCACTTTGTCCTTTTTTGCGACGGTCATCCCTACCCTTTTAACACCGAAGTCCCCCCCCCCCTCCCCTCCCCCGGGTTTCTATTACAGCCGTATTGAAGTACGTGGAACTTATTTATTTTGCACGTACAATAAAAACAAAACCTGTTACGGAACTGCATGGGCCTCTTCGAAAACCCTTCGTTACTTACATCTGTTACAGTGTTTGTCCCGTTAGACCCTAATCGGGCTCAGCCCAAGTCTCTCTCTACCTTTGAACCAATTAAAATTTCCTTTAATTTTGACAAATATTGAAACATATTACCCCTATTAGTAGATAGCCATCCATTTCCTCATGCTTTGTTGTTACGAAAACCCTGTTTTTCTCATCGATAAAGTGCCAGCTTATTTCTTTTAGTTTATATAAATGTATTTCTGATGGCCTTGCGACCCCTTTAAACCACCTACCTTAAATGCCTTTAAAAACGACCTCTCGTGCCAAGTGCTCAAAATAGTACAAGAATGGGGGTTCTGAGCCAGGCGGGATGCGGGATGCGGCGGGATCTATGCAGCTGAAATCTATTTTGTACTCAAAAGATCGATCGAGTTTGCTTTTTTAAAACAGCAAAATTCGTTTTCATTTATCATATTACAATGTGTTTAGTGTTCAACCAACCCCGATCCCGCCGCATCCCGCCTGGCTCAGAACCCCCATTCTTATACTACTGCCCGACAACTAAATGGATGCACGTTATACCTCACATATGAACCATTTCTTTTGTAATATAAGATTTTACTTTAATCAAAGAAAACTCATAGCCATTTAAGCCGGTCTAATCCGGGTCTTTAAGTCGTCGCGACTTAGATCAACTTATTGCAACTTAAGGCGACTTAAGGCTATTTAAGGAAACATTGGGTGAAAAAGTGCGGTTTAAGGCGATTTAAGGACCCAAATTAGGCCTCATTTATAATTGAGATGACGTCACCGTTCCGTACTTTCTTCAGAAGCATTACAAGGAGCAACAGAATATCGAAATAAAAATTTGGCAAATCCTCAATGTGTTGAAGTAGATTTACTTTTAACCTTTTTTTCTTTACTTTTGTAAACACCCCTTTTTTCGTTGGATTGACAAAATTGCTGACGCAATTAGCATGCCCCCTTTGGTCAATTTCGTTCATCGCTGAGTGCGGGATTTCATTTGAATATAATTTATTATAATGTGCATGCATACATGCCGTGTACAGACCCCTCATCAAACCCAGACTCGTAACAAATGCTATATAAATCTCATTGGAGACTTCAATTAGACCTAGTAAACTCTGAACTCTCTCTAACACAGATTAGCACTTTTTAAAATTTTTTTCATTCCCCATATTGTAAGTCAAACTGGAAAGACCCATCACGCAGCTACCCTAATAGAGATAGTTTACTTTAATGTCTTCAGCAGTAGTATGATGACTGTTTTGAGCTAGGATCCATTCCATACGAGATTTTTCTCCCTGGAGAAGAGGTTCTCCTAACAGTTAATCAAATATTATTCTGCTCAAGAAGACAACCAGAAGACAAACTACGAAGATGTGACAACCTTGGACCACAACTGGAATTCAAACCTTGTGATAACAAGAATAATTGTTTTACATTGTTTATCAAGGTTGAAGATTATAAAGATCAATATGTTAAGCACGCAGGACCATATGCAAAAAGGGGCGGACCAGTTGATCTCTACTTGAACTTCAGAAAAAAAAACAAATTTTTTGCTTATTTCCATACATCCTCTTTATAGGATTTCCGCACGCAAATGTTTTTTCAATCTCTCGGGTGGCACTGCAATTTTTTTTTACAATTTCTTTCAAATCCTCCCCCCCCCCCCATCTCTCCCAACACCCCTCCCCCCAACATCTCACCTGAAACCTTTAGAAACAAGTTGACTAAGTCAGTTAAGGCTACTTTGTGTGGCTGGTGGTGCTTGTACTTTCGAATCGAGCCGCGACAGCTCGGCGGTACATTCGTGGAACTTGCGCACCCCGCGCGCAAGACTAGTCACGCGTTCTAGAAAATTATTTTACATGATATATAGCAAGATGAGTACGTACTGTATTCGCGAACGCAAAAATAGCAAAGATGTGTAAAATACGGAGACATGGTCGTTAGCGAAAAATGGCACGCGCATTTTACGAACAATGTGTGCGTCGTGCGGCGCGAGGAAGAGTCGGTTTGTCAGCGCGGGGCGATGGGGAGGCGCGGGCCTTGATATGCACAAAATGATCGGCAAGTTGCCAAGACCTAAGGGAGGCTGGCTCTTTCAAATATTGCGGGCCCTATAATCCAATAGATAAGCAACTTAGGCACGATCCTGAAACTGGAGAAATATTGGAGTGGTATCAGAAGCCATACAACGAAGAACACAAAGTGTGTGCTCAGCACGGCGTACGTTATTCACTAGCCGACCGCGAAATCGGAGCCCTTCTGGGCGGCAAAGAAGCAGGAAGCTGACCGATTAATGCTTGCCGAACTTAATAAGTTGCCGAAAAGTGGGAGAACGAGACTTGGTAAATGGCTTGTGCAGCCGGCCGTAGCTGCAAAGAATAAACTTGGCCTCGGCGTCCAGCGAAGCAAAAAAAATGACTGAAATATATTGCTGGCCTAAGGGTAATTGTAAAGGACATGCAGCAATAAAGAAGCTTGCTGATGCAGCTGACGGTCCCAAAAGGTTGCTCGGATATTTCTCAAGAGGCAAGCTGTTTGGCAGATACATTTGCCAGGCCCGAAGCACGTGACAAGACCAAAGTTTGACGTCAGGGAGCCTTTCGAGGTCCATCAAGCTGACTTACTTTTTCTTCCCCACGACAAAGTAGGACAAAAACGTACAAGTACGCCTTAACCATAGTTGACGTTGCATCGAGGTATAAAGAAGCTAAAAAAAAAGGCTAAAGAAGTTGCTTATGCTCTATCTCGAATATACAGACGAAGTCCGTTAAAATGGCCGAGGTTACTCCAAGTTGACCCAGGTCGTGAACTCATGGGCGCAGTGAGTCATTTGGTCATGGAACACGGCACTAAAATTCGACGCGATGTCGTTGAGGACTAGGTCTGATGGGTGCCAATGTTCAAGAAAGCGGGTACAACCAAGACACTTTGGAAAAGCGGTTCCCATGAGTTGACATTGAATCTTATCAGGCTGAAGACGAATTTCTTGCTTGAGTTTCTTGAGTTGCGTATCCTTTGCCCGAGGGTCGCACGTAATTTCCTCGTAATAGTTTGCGGTCTGGGTCAGCCAACTATTAGGACTCGGGTCTCCTATTGGTGGCGGTTGTCCCTGATCCCCACAACAGATAACCTGTGCATTCTTGTTCAAGAACCAGGGCAAGAAAGTGCGCAAATGTTGCTCAGGAACAGTGCAAATTTCGTCCCAGATTATCACTTTAGGAACATATTTTTGGCTCAATTGTTCGGGAGTCCATTCGCGTGAGCCTGACCACCGAAAGAAGGAATGATATGTTTGAAACGCGACACCCCGTTCACGCATTTCTTTTACAAGTCGATGAGTTGGCGTCAAGAAAGGTGATGTCTAGAAACTTGTGTCTAGAAAGGGCATCCTTGTAATTAGAAGCTGTACTTGCGTGTTCTTTGGGCAAATATAATCTTTCTTTCTCGTCTCTCCATTGCCCAGGTCGAACGTCGGGCAATTGTGTGTGAGCCTTGTTCACGAGGCAATAAACGCATGCGTCACATTCAAATTATTTTTCGAAGACCATAGCCTCAATGTTTCGAAGTTTCTCGAGGGCTTCTTTTCGAAGATAAATCGAATCCGTGGCAACGCGGACAGCCTCCTGTTCCACGAACCTCGAAAGCATTGCCAGAAGGTTGATGTGAGCATACACCAACATAGATGCCCTCAAACGGCCGTATTGAGGCTGAAAGCCATCATAGTCGGTAATGATGTGACCAAGTGGACACTTTTGTGGTGCGCCAACTAATAGACCGTTGTCTCTTAGATCTCTCACGAGAAAGTCTAGCTCGCCCTGGTCGACAACGAGGCGTCTAGTTAACCGCTTACTGCAAGCCTTACTTCCCTGAGTAAATTTACCTATAAGAGCGCATTCTTGGTTCCTATCTTCAGGCATCCCAACATTTGTTTGTTTTTCGAAGGAAATAATAGCCTCCTTACTTTCAAGTGAACAAGAAGGCCAGACTCTTTTAAGTAGGCCAACAAGGGGGTTGGAACCTGTCTCTTTTCGTTAAAGTGAGAGCCGTACCAAGCAGGAATGACGGGTTGAATAGATGGTGCAAAGTGCCATTCTTCGACTTCGGCAAATCCTGTCATATCAATAGTGAGCGGGCTGTTAACCGAAACTTTCGCCATACGGCAGGATGGATTCCCAAAACGTTGGAAATAAGTGTGGCATGAGCCAAGGCCTAACATAGAAGCAGGATAACAAGATTTCATATCGATGGACACTACCTTCCCCAAGTTGTAGGCCATCGAATTCCATAAACCACCGTGCCCATGCTCTATGCAGGCTTTTTGGACTTGTTCTAAGTAAGTAGTTGATGTTGGGTGCCACCAATTCTTAATACGAGCGGCAATAGACGCAGCATGGTTTTCCCCAAAGGCGTGGTCTGCTTTTTCAGCAATGCCTAAATGTGTGCAAACGGCTTGAATTCTTTGATGTGTTTCTCTTGTTCGATAAGTGGTCCCATCGGCAAGAACGAATTGAGAAATGGAAAGCGTGCGTTCGCCAGCGCCTAGTAACCATACAGCGATAGGTTTTACACGGGTGACAGCCTGAATTGCGGTCCATACGGGACACTCGAAGAAAGAAACGCGTCTGACCGCTGGGAAACAAAGATTCTTAGACCAAGCATGACCATTATGGACGAAAAGTTCTACGCTCTTTCCACGCGACTCGTATTTTTCGCTATCAAAAATGATGTCACCAGAAATGTCTTTTAATATAATCAGTAGTTTAAGAATTCTTTCTAATTTAATAACATCATTTACCATTGCTCCTCTATCATGGAGTTCTCTTTCTCGTTCAATCATTTTTTGCCTTTAAACAGGAGTAAGCTTATCGCCACGCAAAGAGTTTTCAAAATGTTCAATAATTCTTTTTGCAACGCAGTTCAAAAGCCCTTGTCTCATGGGCAACAAATTGCGAGGATCAGGTTCTCTCACGTCGTATAGGCCATATATGACAGCCGTACGAGGATAAGCGACTTGATAATATGGATTATCGATTCCTACAAGGGTTCCTTGTCGCATGCTTCTCTTAATGGTAACAATTTATCGAGGACGCGGAGGCCCTGCCATAACTTGTCCCCGACGACGAAACGGTTGTCCGCTAGTTCTCGAACAAACTTAATCCGAATCAAGTACTCTTGGCCCTCGGATATCATAGCTAGAAATCTCATATCACGTTGATCAGTCATCTGACAACTTGAGCCATCAATGAGCCAAGTCGAATAAACAAACTTGACATCATCGACTTCAAATTCCGCCTTAGCTTCTCTAATTTTTTGTGCCCAGGCCTCGTTAGCTTGAATAGGGTGAGGGAAAGGAACCAAAGAATCTAGACCTTGAAACTCCATGAACTCGCCAATTATCGTTCCTCCGATTGGCTCTTGGCTATTTTATCCTATGCGCAATATTTCTCTAAGTGAAATTTTATTTTCATGCGCACGTACGTATTATACCTAAACCAAGAAAATTTTAGATAAAATAATTAATCCATGTTTAATACGGCTGTCGAAAACGGAAGCTTTGGTTCAATTTGGTCGTCCAGGGGGTAGTCTGCCCCATCAGAACACATGCTGGGAGCGTTATTGGGCGCTAAATTGAACTTCGCCTAAGGGTCGCGCGAGCTTAGTCGGCCTAAAAAAACAGTGTCATGCCATGAGTAAAAGTCTGTTCGTCCCCCCCCCCCATCGCCCCTGCTGCTAAGATTCTACATCATCATCATCATCATCACCACCATCATCATCATCATCATCATCTTTATTTATTTAAACACGGTGTAAACATCAGGCAAGAAAAAAAGCAGTACCCTACCCCTCCAAGCAGGAAAACGCTTTTGAAAAGCTCAAACGCGAAGGAATAAGATAATTTAAAAGCTCATTTCAAATCTTATGTTTAATCAAGCGGCTCAATTTACCAAAGACGTTGCATCAAATCAGCACATGTATTTTCCCACAAACTTCAACTACTTCTTATAGACGTAAAGATCAATAAAAGACAACATTACTTCCATCTCAAACTATGTGTTTCTCATATGAAATTATGAGTAAGAAACTTGCAGAGTAAGCGCACTAAGTTTGTTTTGATCCAGCACATGTGCCGCATTGGAGCGTGAAGTATCAACGGGCGGTTTCCAAACTTCAAAGGCATGTCTGCAAACGTTTCCTTCACCCCTCTCCCCCACCCACTCCTTTCGTTTTTTTCTCTCGCCCCAATTTTCGCGCGGCGAAAAGAGAAAATTTCGGCAAAACTCAACGGAAACGCTCGCTACGCAGGCTTAGGTAGCTGGTATTATAAATACTAAGGAGCGTTATTTTCACCGAATTACTTCCGAGCTGTCCTTTACTATTCGTGATAAATGCTATAGCTAGCTTAATTAAGGAAGAAGTCAAAGCAATGGTATTTTTAAGGAACCCAATTTTGTCGGGGGAGGTGGTGGGTGGCGGCACATACCACCCTACCCCACCCCTCCCCACTTTTTCAGAGCTCCATTTCTCAAAACCTGATTTAGGGGTATTGGTTTTTATTGTATTATAGACTCTTCTCTCCACAAAGAAGGCGTTGGTA
>JAOBAT010105734.1:0-15245 GCA_026413305.1 Hydrozoanthus tunicans
TGTTAGTATTACCGTGTTTTTCTATTAGCTGCTGTTAGTATTACCGTGTTTGTCTATTAGCTGCTGTTAGTATTACCATGTTTTTCTATTAGCTGCTGTTAGTATTACCGTGTTTTTCTATGCCGTCAAGGTTTGTTTGCATTTTTCAGTTTTCTTACAATTTCCTGTTTGACACTTTCTAAACTTTTACCGTGTTGAAATCTAAGTAAAATAAGACTTTCAACTATGCGTACATTGATTTCTGTATAAGAAGAAAAAAGATGTAGCAAATGCACGTCTTGTGCTAGTGTTACTGACATCATCGTTGTCGTTATTGAAAGCTTTTGTTTGTTTCTGGATTGACATTGTTATTGTTATTAACATTGACATTGTCATTTTTGCTTAATTACTACTTTACTTTACTTTACTTTACGTTGTTGTTGCTAGCTATAGATGGGTGGATGGGTGGATGGATGGACGGACGGACGGACGGATGGATGAATAGATGGATGGATAGTTGGATGGATGGATGGATGGATGGATGGATGGATGGATGGATGGATGGGTGGGTGGGTGGATGGATGGATGGATGAGTGGATGGGTGGATGGATGGGTGGGTGGATAAATGGATGGATGGATGGATGGATGGATGGATGGATGGATGGATGGATGGATGGATGGATGGATGGATGGATGGATGGACGGACGGACGGACGGACAGACAGAGTGGATGGGTTGTTTGACGGATTTATGAATCTTAATGTTTCTTTAGTTTTTGTAAGTCTAATGTTTCCAATGATCATTGTCACTATCATCATCATTATTTAACTACTCTATTCGTTTTCCTTAACACCTTGCAACCCGATGGGATATTTTTCAGATTAAATCCTGTCTCGAGAAAGGTTTTTTAAAGTGCAAGCAGAATGCGTCCGAGGTTCTTGTTGAGCTTGCGGAGGCCACCGACGTCAAACATGCGTCAAAGCACAAGCAGCCGATCCACACCGTCGATCTGGAAATATCTCTAGACATACTCAACAAAACCCTGCAGTATGTAAGCAAACAAGACATTACTTGGGTTCTCGGTAAAAATGGAACAAACAGCTTTCTTCATGTCGTCAATAATCTTTTAGACCCTTTGAACATACCGAACTGGAAAAATATGCAAAAGGTTTGTTCTAACTTTTATAAACATTCTTTCCACCGTATTTCAAAGTTTGTATTATAAAAATATGAATTGAGTTATGAAAAAGGAGTTTATGATCTCTGACTGCTGTGTGCTTAATATGATATAGAGCCTATGGCTATAGCTTTAATGGTGTTTTATTAATTAATTAAACAATTACTGTAGGGGAAAAACTCTATAACGCCGTGAACGTATACCTGATTATGAACTCAATTTTGGAACTTTTATAAATGATGGGCCAAATGCATTGACGTCTAAAAGTGCTGTACTTGCTAAAAAATTTCCAGAAAGTAAGCATTTCAGGCAAATAGTAAAATCGT
Source organism: Hydrozoanthus tunicans (assembly GCA_026413305.1). Lineage (NCBI taxonomy): Eukaryota > Metazoa > Cnidaria > Anthozoa > Zoantharia > Hydrozoanthidae > Hydrozoanthus > Hydrozoanthus tunicans. Next base: position 1,483 of record JAOBAT010105734.1, read on the forward strand.
CAAGTTTAAAGATATATTTGACAACTGCAATGCAGATGCTATCTAGTTCGGAGCTCAGTCAGCATTCTGTATCCATCCTGTATTTATAAGGACGGCTGTAACGTTATACAAACCAATAACTCAGCAGGTAGGTGCTACTAATTGCGTTTCAGGTTTCTCGTAGAGATCAACCAATCTTTTTCCTCCTGCCCCAAAGAAATGCTGTACTCATAAGTGAGATCTCCGCTCAGAGAATACTTTGAAACCCGCGGGTTAAAGTTTTTGTCGTACTCACAGGCGGTTCAGCTCATGATCACTATTACTGTACTGTTCTTTTTCTATTAAGGTATTAAGTTATTTTAATTACTGACTTGATATAGTAATAGAACTGTTATCGTAGCTAATGTTTATGCTTCTTTTAAACAAGGTATATTTAGGCAGACGCTTACTCACTTTAGTTAAGGATGACATGCAGATGTTTGTAAAAGCATTCTTTACGTCGTTTTCGCATTTAGCTTTGTTTTATCAGAAACAACCAAGTATCAAGCTTTATTCCTACAGGCTGGCAAAACCAAAGATAGAGACCTGGTCACTCTACTTGATCATTTCGGCCACAAAGTTGGCTCAACGTTAAACGGAACAAGATCCATGTTTGTTGCTAACCTCAAAAATCTAGGCCTGCAGGTTTCACGCTTTGCACCGAGGAGAAAGGTAACTGGTAAAATATAATTTCGTTTTTTTAAATCAAAATCTTTGTCGTTTCCTTGCGAGATTTTGTTGTTTGAGTTTGGGAGTCTTCAGAATTTATTAAGTCCCAATGGAAATATGTGAAACAAAAGTTGTTTCTACATCAGGAAACACAGTTGAGCCCCGATAACTCGAACCCTATATAACTCGAATTCCCCGCTAACTCGAAGCAAACCAGTGTTCCCTTAGCTTTACGTCATATACTTACTGTAACTTCAACCCCTATAACTCGAAACCTCGATAATTCTAAGTAACTTGAATCCAGTTAACGGACTCCAACTTTGCTTCCCTCAAACTCATTTATTGAGAGGAATATGACGTTTTAGTTCAATTTGAGTCTATATTATATAACAGCAAAAAATTGGCTGGTTTATGATTTTGCCTCTTTATAATATATTAACTTATGGTATAAGCATATTTGGATTTCCATGCTCCCGTGTTATTATGACGCTATTACATTTTTGCCTCTTGTTTAGTTTTTTGCCCTCAAATAGTTACTCTTTGTGCAAAATTTTTTGCCTTTTTTTCATTTCAGTGTTTAGTGTACTAAATTTCCGTTTTTTACCCAACAGGCAAAGCGAACTGGTTTTTCTTACACATACAACGGAACAGGCATAACTCTTCCAGCGGAGATATTCATTACCACTGAACCTGTCGTGGTAGTTAATGTGGTTTATATGACGTTGAATAGTTTTTTTCGACTGTTTGCTGGAAATCTAAGTACGAATCAAGAATCAAATACAACAAATGAGGTTGAAGTGAGTGCCGACACTACAGTAGTTTCAAGTACCGTTGATCCTTCCCCTTCAGACAAACTAACGACTCCTGTTAAGATTACACTTCAAAACCGAAAAGTAAGTGAATTATACGGTAAAAAAGGGAAAATATACAAAAAGTTTTACGGTTTTCAAGCGTTAGAATTTATAAAACACACATTTACGTAAAACTTTTATAGATTTTACCCTTTTTATCATGTTTTATCCACGCGAACGAAAGCCTAAAGATTAGTATAAGTGTATGACTTACATTGCTCAGCAACCTAGACTTTTATCAAATGTTCTTTAAATTTAAAAAGCAGTCTGTCTTACGCCGTACGTACGTTTTGCTACTTTTTCACACCTGAATGAACCGTTTTCGAATTTCCGTGATGAGTCAGGTGCTGATATTGGTTTGTTCATACTTCCGCCCTCATTTTTGTCAGTACGTATACCGTTACTCCTGACGTACGAGGCTTGACTCTGATCTAGTATCAATCATATGTGAGTGGCGATCTGACATCAGCCTTAGTGCTGGTGGCGTTGCCAATATGCTACCGTTACCTCTGACATGAAATGAATACTACGATCTATTGTCAGCCTTAATGTTAATGGCTTTACCAAAGTGTTAGCGTTACTTCTAACATAACATGACGTGACATGAACACCATGATCTAGTATCGGCCCTAATGTGACTAAACTAGTTTTGAAAATCATTTGTGTTTGTTACGCTGATTTCGATTCTAGCCTCATTTATCAGACTTAACTGTTGCAATTTCTATTGCCAGACGTATTCATCACACGGAGTTGCTGTGTGTACAACATGGAAGCCAGAACAGCCTCCATATTGGACAACGTATGGATGCCATCGAGTTCCCGATGAATCTAGCGATACTTTTACAGCATGTTCTTGTTACCACTTTACTCTTTTTGCTGCCCTAATGGACCCGTACGAGACCCCGGTAAGTTACACTGTTCAAATATCTCTTAACTTATGCACTAACCAACGGGGAAACGTGGTGCGTTAGGACTGATAACTTCTGAAAAAAGCAAAAAGACCCACCTATTGGGGCAAGACGCCTGGTTAAAATCCCCATGCACTAAAGCCCCCAAAGTTTATCGACTCTTATAAAAGAACAAAGTGCCAAGTCAGTTTAATGAACGCAAGACTAACTCTTCTTAAAAAAATAATCCCATGTAACACTATCAAATTTCCAGTTGATGAGAGAGAGCTGAAGTATTCAATGCAACTTCCGTTTCTGGGACACTGAAAAAATGTTTTAGAGCTTTTTTACACAGCAAAGTTTTGCAATCTAAATTTTAATGAATGATTGAGCAGTTTACACACTGACCTCCGCCATCTCGAACCACTATTCTCGGTCTCAGTCAGAAACTCCTCTTCCGAATCTGGCCGAAGTTTGGTAAACCCCCATCCCCCTGGGGCTTGCTCAATAGGCAAATCCCCACTTATGCCCTATATAAGCCCAACGTTTTCCCGGATTGGGGGTTTACATTGACTGGTGTATTTACAAATCAATAAATATCGGTTTAAACTCGAAGGTAGTATACTAGCTGGTTTTTACTAGAACATGTAATTAGACTACTTGCCGTTTTCTTCATGACTATTAGGGAGTTTAAGATTTAAGGACAGCAACATCGACGACAGCAGCCTACAAAAAACACTTTTCTTTTCTGCCCTTTTTGAACACGTATGGCTAGTTTGCTTTCTTTTTTGTCTGAAATACGCTTTGTAAATAGAAAAGGATGATAGTGATTGTTTTAAAGGTAGTAGAAGATTGACATAAATTTCTGTAGGTCGTTCTCGTAGTCGCAAAAACTTCAAAACTGAGCTATTCACATTGTAACCTTGAAGACGAACGCGTTCAGGTGACCAGCACGGTGCATTCCAACGTGCAGCTATTGTATTCACTATTGTTTTTCTGCCGTCGTCGTCGGCGTTGGCGTACTCGTATCTTAAACTCCCTAATGACTCATAGAAAACTATATCTCGTAGTCTAATTGTTAACTAGTCTTACAACAGGGGAAGTTTTTTAAAAAAACTTGTATAAACTGATTCGAAAAAGGTTAATCAGTTAAAAACCATTAAAATAATAAAAACTCCCAAATTTTTGAACTGTAACTTGAGTTCTTCTTCAGGGGGAGTTATATGATAGCACAAACCGGGTTTTCATTGTAATACAATAATAACAGGACTATTTTCATCTGTAACTCAGCCTGGCTATTTCAGAGGAGTAGAAATTTTACATACAACTGTAATTGTTGTTAGAATCTTTATATCGTATATAGAATCAGAATATCATAAGTAGAGCATAAGTAAAAGTATTATAGCGTCGGAGAGTGTTGGTTAAATACCATTACCAGGCACACTACCATTTCCACTAGTGCTACACCGACTACTGTGCCATCATCTTCTTTTGTGTTTTGATTTTTCTTAGCTTATAGATCGCTTCATGGCGGTTAGAATGGTATTGGCATGTTATAGGAAGTATAAGCTTTGTCCAATTTGATACATCACCAATGATGCTTGCCTTTTGGAAGAGGGGAGGGGAGAAGAGGGACAGAAGAATCGCATTTAAATGGATGGGAAGAAAAAGAGATAAATATTAACTTTGAATTTCAACATTTAAGAGTTTTGCTGATATTTTGTTGTTTGTTTGTCACACAATACACGACTAAGCAATTGTTTTAAAAATGAGGGAGCCAAAGAACCACTCGTGTAAGTTTCCCTGATCTGCTCATAGATTGCTTCGAAACATGAAAAAGCTTTGGGAATTGTATCTGTCGCTGGCTGCTCGATATCACTGCTCTCAGCGATTCTAACCATATCTGTAACGTTGCTGACCTGGAAGAAGCTGAAGAGACCGCGAACAATATACATTGTCCGTATCAACCTCTGCGTAGCTATTGCAATTTCCTGTATTCTGGTTATCGTTGGGGAGATTTGGAGCTTTAGTTTCTCGGTAAGGAGCAACCATTGGTGTTTTTTCCAGTACATGATTTGTTAAATTGCTAAATATTCTCTACCATGAGCTCGAGCTAACCTACTACAAAAGCTTTGTTGATCATCTTGTTTATATTTTTCTTCTCATATAATTTGCTTGCATTAACCATTCAAAAAAATGGCGACATTTACATTTACCCACAATTCCTAGCGCGTAAACATCTAAAACTGCTCATAAAGACGCAAAGAGAGAAACCTTAAGCCCCAAATTCAACATACACGTTATTGTTAGTATAAGGAAGAATTTGACCAGTTTCGGCATTCACCGAGTTTCTCTTAGCAGTGTTAGGTCCGCAAAGCATTGTGGTAAACGTACAGCCGCCATCTTTTTCGGAAGGTCAGTTGAGACATGCAATCAAGTAAGCTTTCCTCTTCGCTGATTGGTTGTTTTACTAGTACGGTTGCGTTGCTCCTCCAAAGTTAGCTTTCCTCTTCACTGATTGGTTGTTTTACTAGTACGGTTGCGTTGCTCCTCCAAAGTTAGCTTTCCTATTCTCCTATTGGCTGTTTTACTAGTACGGTTGTACTGCACTGGCGTCGCTCCTCCATTTCTTCCTTCTGGCCGTGTTTGCTTGGATGCTGTGCGAGGGGATCCTTCTCTACGTACTCCTCGTCCAAGTGTTTGGTGCAAGCCCCGGAGAAAAACTGAGATACTTTGCCATAGCGGGATGGTGTAAGTTGTTAAGAATGTTATTACTATTTCTACAAGTAAATAATTTTAATTTTAGTTTAAAGATTTCAGGCTCAATCCGTAGCATAAGTCCTAGACTTCAGTTTTATTCCACGCCACTACTTTTGATAAGAAATATGGTGAAATATTTACTTAGTTGCTTTTGAGTAAGAATTATATTTCCGGCTACAGGCCTGTTATTGGCCAATAGCAGCGCGCCACGACTACTCTTTCATTTGTAATAAGTAACAAAGCCATTGTCAATAAATTTTTGCACTTTAAAGCTTTTTTTTCTGTACTTTCTCTCATTAAGTAATGATATTAAGAAAAGAAGTGTTATCTTCATTTGAAATAAAACACATATTCATTAACTCCTTAATGATACATTTTGGGATGTATTATAAGCGTTCTGGATATGGAGAAGTTCCGTGCTGTTGCCTGCTATACCGTGGCAAACGCCTCAAATCAAATCAGCATTAAATTATTGTAACTTACACTGTTAAGCATTTCTTCGTTACACGATACCGTCATTAAATATTAAGGCAGAGACTCCAAATGTTTCGGTTTTTATTTATCTCGGTTTGCTAAACAGGTTTTAGATGGCGTTGAATCCTTACTTAAGACCATCTTATCAAACATAACGTTAACAATTTCCGGGTTCTTAGTTCACCAACCGTTTAAGAAAAGGTATTTTGTGAAAGTATCGAAGATAACATTGGGCCTCCAAGATTCAGAACTCTTGTTGAGTCCGTCTCTTCAAACCTCCTGCCAAAAAAGCCAAACCTACCCAGATAGGGAAATCCTGATTTGAGATAGTTTGTGAGCCAGTTAGTCTACAATCTTGCAAGCCAACCATCACTCATAAGGACGATATCAGCTTGTAATCAGTAATCGGTATTGCTGTTAAAACAAAATGGAAAAACGACACCAAGAAAACTGCATGTAGTCATGGAGTGGTCACGTGATGCCCATATGACCAGACTTATCAATAAGATACTTTACGTACGAGTGTTATGTACAGTGTGCTGAGCACTTCTATAATTTTAAGAGTAGCTGGAATTGTTTCGCTGTCCCTGAATGTTAGATAGACAGTTTTAGAACTTTAAATAAAATTCGATTCAAAGCCGTTTTAGTTTTAAAAATCACTATCTTCCTCTTGGTTCGTTCAGTAATCCCCGCCATTGTTGTTGGAATATCACTTGGTGTATCCAGACTTGAAGGCTATGGTTACCAGAAGGAGACAGTTGACCATGTTGTTATAAATGTGTGTTGGCTGTCCAATGACCGTGGGCTCATTTTGGCGTTTGTAGCTCCAGCTGTTCTCGTGATACTGGTAGGGCTCAAGCTGATGAGTTGCTTTGCACTGCATTGCAATGCTGCGGCATATGAATTGGCATACTTGTTTTTTTGTAATGCAATGCACATTATTATAGTAAATGTATTGCATTGCACTGATACACTGCAGTTACATTGTATTACATTGCAATGTGTTGTTGTTTTTGTAGTTTTTTTTGTTTTTTATAGTGTTTTTTGTTGTCCAATAATCAGTTCGTAAAACCTGTTGGGTTTTCCGACTTCCTAAGAGAAGCGAAGCCAAATAAAAAATTTTAAAAACGTATTTTGTTGCAGGAAATTGCCTGCTGTTGTATCTGCATATATGTTTCAGTTTGAGTTTTATTATGACACTTTTACCAGCTATACGCTTTGGTCAGATTCCCGTAAAATGTTTTCTACAGTTTTGGTTGCCGTTTACAATGTTTTTATCTGTTTTATATCACTTACGTTACTCTTAAGAAAAGAACTAACAACACAAAAGAGTAAAGATATTTTTTTAATGTATTGGCCGCATTTGTTTGACTTTTTCATGATTTAGTGTTAATGTTTTTGAGTACCATATACGAAGCTGCTAAATGAGAGAACCTATTGGTTGCTCCGTAGGTAAATCACCGTAGTAGCGTCGCCTACCATTATCATCATCACGATCATTATCACTAACATCGCCATTATTACCTCCATCACTACCACAACTATCATTAGCTCCTTCACTATCATCATCATCATTACCTCCATCACTACCATAACCATCATTATCACTACCATCACCATCACTATCACTACCATAACCATCAGTATCTCTATCATTACCTCCATCACTATCATCACCATCATCGTTAACATTACCATCACTATCATTTACCTCCATCAAAGTTATCCTCATTATCATTATCACTATCACCGTTGATCAAACTTATTGTCAAATAACCATTGTCAATGGCTTGTCTCCATCAGGCGAACTTTGTGGTGTTGGTGCTGGTCTTACGCAAGATACTGAACACAAAGAAAATGGAAAGTAAGAGAAAGGTTGAGAAGATACAAACTGGTGCCAGGGCGTTAGCAGCCATATTACCGCTATTGGGAATTACCTGGGTGTTTGGTCTGCTTGCCTACTCTTCAGCGTCTTTGGCAATCAAATACTTGTTTGCAATCTTCAACTCATTACAAGGATTGTTGATATTCATCTTTCATTGCATTTTGAATAAGCAGGTAAGTTTTCCCTAGGAAGTTAGTTATATGACCGCGATGATTAATTTTAAAGTATCGACAAATAGGAGTGGTTTAGGTGCCCACTGTACTCTCTGTTAGACAATTCAGTGTTGAAAAGAATGTCTTGTTATTTTATTTGACTAAGTTTTAACTTATAATATAATTATTTGCCATACAAATCTACGTGGTTTCTCTGACCATCCGTGTACTATCCAATACCAGTTTGGAATAGCTAGAAGGTAAGTTGGAATCCATGAGGGTACGATCGAGTGGCATGAAGGCTCGGCCGAATAGCTAGAAAGGTAAGATGAATGCCATTAAGTACGATCGAATGGCACAAAGGCTCGGCCTAATAGCTAGAAGGTACAATGGAACGCCATGAAGGTACGATCGAATGGCATGAAGGCACAATCGAATGGCATGAAGGCACAATCGAATGGCACGAAGTACGATCGAATGTTATGAAGGCAAGATCAAACGTTAAGAAATACGATCGAATGGCACGAAGGCGCAGTCAAATAGCTAGAAGGTAAGATGGAATGTCTTGAAGAACCGATCGAATGGCATGAAGGCTCGGCCGAATAGCTAGAAGATAAGATAAAATACCATAAAGTACGATTGAATGGCACGAAGGCTCGGCCGAATAGCAAGAAGGTAAGATGGAATGTCATGAAGGTACGATCGAATGGCATGAAGGCTCGGCCGAATAGCTAGAAGGTAAGATGGAATGTCATGAAGGTACGATCGAATGGCATGAAGGCTCGGCCAAATAGCAAGAAGGTAAGATGGAATGTCTTGAAGGTACGATCGAATGGCATAAAGGCTCGGCCGAATAGCTAGAAGGTAAGATGAAATACCATAAAGTACGATTGAATGGCACGAAGGCTCGGCCTAATAGCTAGAAGGTACAATGGAATGCCGTGAAGGTACGATCAAATGGCATGAAGGTACAATCGAATGGCATGAAGGCACAGTCGAATAACAAAAACGTACGATGGAATGATTGAACATCATAAAAGTACGATCGAATGTTATGAAGGCAAGACCGAATGTTATGAAGGCAAGATCGAATGTCATGAAGGCACAATCAAATATATGAGGGTACAATCGAATTTCATGAAGTATGATTGAATGTTATGAAGGCAAGTACGAACGTTATGACGGCAAGATCGATTGTCATGAAGACACAATCGAATGTTATGAAGGCAAGATAGAATGTCGTGAAGGCACGATCGAATGTTATGAAGGCACAACCGAGTGAAATGAAGGTACAAGCGAAAATCGTAAAGCTACGATTGAACGTCATGAAGGTACGATCGAATGTTATGAAGGTAAGATCAAATGCCATAAAGGCACAATCGAATGTACTGATGGTACCACTGAATGTCATGAAGGTACGATCGAATGTCATGAAAGTACGTTCCAAATGGTATTTTACCTGTCAGCTTAATTCACTTCTGTCCAAGATCTCCTTTCATAGTTAACATATGTTCTATTCTGACGAAATCCCTTTTCCAAAAGCTAGCTACGCATTAGTTCAGAAGAACTACAGAGCATCTATTGGAAGTCTGTTAATGTGTGTGGAGAGCCCACACAACCAACCTAAACAACAACACAATAAACATGGCTGCATACGATCCTAGAGCAACTTGTTTCGAGCCAATCTGAAAGAAGCATAGAGTGGCTCCATACTAACCTAGGGAAACCTGCCCAGAGCCAATCTGAAAGAAGCATGGAGTGGCTTCATACTAACCTAGGGAAACCTGCCCCGAGCCAAACTAAGAGAAACATTGAGAAACTTACCCAGAGCCAACCTGAAGGAAGCATGGAGTGACTCCATACTAACCTAGGGAAACCTGCCCCGAGCCAACCTGAAAGAAGCATGGAGTGGCTCCATACTAACCTAGGGAAACCTGCCCCGAGCCAATACTAACCTAGGGAAACCTGCCCCGAGCCAATACTAACCTAGGGAATCCTGCCCCGAGCCAACCTGAAGGAAGCATGGAGTGGCTCCATACTAACCTAGGGAAACCTGCCCCGAGCCAACCTGAAAGAAACATGGAGTAGCTCTATACTAACCTAGGGAGACTTGCCCCGAGCCAACCTGAAAGAAGCATTGGAGTGGCTTCATACTAACCTAGGAAGCATTGCTCCAAAGTGTGTAACGGGAGCCCAGCCAAGCGAGTGAAGCTGCAAACTATCCAGGAGAAGAGACTCTTAGTCGACCCGATTAAAGTATTGCACAAGAGCATGTTCTCAACCGACTCCTTGTAAGCATGGATCGTCAAGGCCAGCCGGGGGAGCATGCTCCCGCCGACCCGATGAAAGTTTGGCCTTGAGACTTTCCGTAGAAGACAGCCCTAAACAAGTAGCTTTTTGTACCGGCGTCTAATTATTTTCAACTTTTTGCTTCTAAGGAAATAGGCCTCAACCTTTTTCAATCATTTCGCTAATTACAATGTTATGAAAAAACTGTTTGTTGCATTGTTGATTGCATGTAAGTTTTATATTAAGATTTACGAACTGATGAAAGGTTTTTTTCTCTCCCAAGATAAAAGAAGCGTTCAAACAAAAATATATGAAGAAATCGCATCGTGGAGCAACCACTTCCAACCCAAAACGAACTACGGTAGGTACATTTCGGTACATTATAGTACATTAAAATAAGTTATGGTGCATTATCTAGTACATTCTACTGTGTAACAAATAAATTAGATTAGTTCTAACGAATAAATGTTAGAATGGCTAGAATTAGTACTATTAACACTTTGGTAAATTAAAATACATTCATGAGAACTGACAACAAAATCTGTACGAATATTGCAACATCTTTCGTTAGTATGCATGGTACATGACATTTTGTATATCAAAGAGGCAAAATCTAAATGTATAACCATATCATCAAAAGATTTTAGAAGAGGAAGCCTTACTGGAGAGGGGGCGCTTATTTGAGAACAGGGATTTAATCATTAATAGAGATACTAGGATATGCAAATTGCAGACAGTTGAAAGGAAGGATACGTGAAAGGAAATTACATTTTTACATAATCAGTGGGATTACCCAAGTCATGTGCTCAAAACCGAGATTTTATTTGAAAATACTATTGTAACAGTAAAATTCAATAAACATGATGTACTATTAGTTTTGCAGCAAATGATGGTCACTACAGGGGGAGGGGTCAAGTCCGACGTAAAGGCACTGATCGCCAAGACAAGCTCCTCAAGAACATCGACTTGAATATGTCAGAAAGGAAACTCGGCAAATTTGCTTTTTTTTGTAGATGTTGAGTTAGTCTTGTTGAAATGTTGTAAATTAAGCAAACAGAAAAACCTCACCCAAAAGAGGTTTGTGATTCATTTACTAAGTTAGTGTGTCGGTTATTCTTTGTAGATATAGCTCAGTTAAAATAATGGCTGACAGTATTTTCTGGTTTAATTTATAAGTCGGGAAGATTTGAAACTTTAAAGTATTGGCCGAATGAAGGAAATATAAAATTAGTTTTGATCGTTATAAAAGAAACCACTTAGATTCGAGTGAGGACTTGCCTCTCAAAATAGGGAATAATCCAACCGAGGTCAGAGATTATTTCTCTTCCCTTTAAGTGTCTTAATGATATTCTTGTTGATGCTATAGATCGGCGAAACTCGGAGTATTTTCCATCTCCAGTGGAAAAGCCTTGCTAGAATCTTTATGTTGTATTTACACGTATGCAACGGAAGGACAACATTATTTAATTATAAAAACAACAACGATAATATTCTTTCTTTATCCTAAGATCAGAGTCTTAGCTAGTAATACCCGTAAAACAAAATCCCTTTCGAAATACAATCTAACTCACTTCATGCTTGAAATTTTGTTTTTTACTAAAAGAATAGTTATGTGGACGATTTTTCTAGTTTCAGTGATAAATCTTTTTTTCTCTCAAGAAACGTAATCAATAAACAGATCAGATATTAAGTATACATACTTTGGCTGTTAGAACAACAAAGTCTCTAGCCCCTGTTTTGCTCCATGTAGTCCAACTACCATTCAGTTGAATTGAATGACTTGGACTTCCTCTGTATTCATTACTGCCATTAAAACAAATCACCAGGTCACTTGCGCTGCAGCCAAGTTAGTTCCGCGTCTACATATTTTCTAATGCATGCAATATTTCTAGTGATATATATAGGTGGGAAGTTCGAATTCGGCTTCACTTGATTGTGGCTCACTCGTTTGAATGCTGAATTGATTTATAGTCAGCAACCCAATATAATCTCTTACTGACTGATTGTAGAACTGATCCAGGAACTTTCAATTAACAGCCCCCAACAAAACACGGCCTTTTAATCTTCAATGGTACAATTTAACATAGTTCATACCAAACGGAATGATCTATACTTAAATATACAGTTTCATGATTAATCGCCAGAACTATAGAAGAAAATTTACAAATTAACAGATTGCAAATGATTCTCATTAAAGCCTTTGTTGACGAAAAAAACATCTATTACCTTACACTATGCGTAATTGTTTATAACTTTCAAAGCAATTCTTGGATCCAAAGCTGTCCAAAATCCTTTATAAGAGATCGGTGGATATATAATAATCAGTTTTTTAAAGTAATCAAATTTTTTCTCGGAACTTTCAAAGAAAGAGTAAGGTCTCTCAAATAAGAAAAACTATCTTAAAGATCTCTTTTATTCAACAACTTCGATAAACTAGGTTACAATGCTAAAATCTGCAAGTTGGATTTCTCATATCCATTATGAATTAAATGTTTTGAAATTAAGCTATTTCGTTTTCTTTATGTTACTATGGCAAAAGCAGTAATTATTGTTATTACGATTTTGATTATACATTTGCATTTCTTCTAAACTCTTTCAATTTAATCAAGCACAGACCCGCCTCGAAAAGCGTTGCTATTTGGGGGTGTGTGTGTATCAATATCATGCGTCAATTATAAAGAAACAAATTTGAAAGTTGGAAACTGCAATGGACTTTAACGCACTGTTCAAACAATATCTACATCAGTCACGTTCAGCTGAATTGTGGTTCAGCTAATATATCTCAAAGTTTCACTAGCTGAGCGCCTGTAGAATTTTTCCATTAATAACAATCAAACAGCAGGGTGTTCGAAAACTCGTCGATTAGTTTGTAGCTCCGACTGCAAGTAGAAACCTGAACGTTCTAACTTAGATTTTGTGTTGGTAATTTAAATACCAGTAATTTAGTGTGTGAGAAATTTAAACCTCTACTCCCTTATTTGGAACAACAGTTTTAATTCTATTTTAAAATTCTTACTTCAATAAACCAATTAGATTCCCCTTTTATTTCTAGTTTGAAAACAAGTTATTTGGGAATTTCACCTGTTGTCCCTAAATTGGAAACGTGGTTCTATTGAACTACAAGTCTCCCAGCACGAGTGTAAAATATTTTGAGTTAGTCATACACAATTTGAAGAATAAAAATTGGTCGTCATATTGTCTTTGAAGTCGCAATTTAACATTGTATCTATCTGGGGTGACTCGTGACAATAAGCCTTTGGCTTCTTTTGGGTCTCCCGCCGTTTTCTTTTTTTTTTTCTATTTTCCTGTAAGGATAAAAGTGTTGGCCAAATTTTAACTGAACTGAAACTGAACAGATTAAACCAAAAGAACGCAAGATTGGTTCAACAGCTCGTGATTTCCTTAAGAGAACATCTGTAAGCGGTACGTGGGGAAATCTTTTTATTTCACCAAATCTACGACTTAGCAATTAATAGTGTTTAAGTCTTAAAGCTTGAATGAAATCAGCAAAAATAATCAAACTAAGTTAATATATTTCGCTATGAAAAATTAAAACTTCGAATTTCCCAACAAATTGTTTATTCGAGGTAGAATTCCAACTCTAAGCTGTTTGAAACTTTCGCAAGCTTTTAAATTCAAACCTTCTTTTTCTGATATGTACAATCACATAATGAAAAGATTTTTTTTAAATTCTAAAATAAGAAAAACTTTCCATAATGGTTTTGTTTCAAAACTTTGATCCGTTGAATTGGTTGGACAACACCAACAAATACTCTAC
>JAOBAT010105745.1:0-25490 GCA_026413305.1 Hydrozoanthus tunicans
TACTTCAAACCTCCCTCTCAACTCTTTCGCTATGCGCCGAAACCTCAACCGTCGCAAAAACAAAGCTTCACTTGCGCATGTCAGAGAGGACGTCTTCCTACTTCAAACCTCCCTCTCAACTCTTTCGCTATGCGCCGAAACGTCAACCGTCGCAAAAACAAAGCTTCACTTGCGCATGTCAGAAAGGACGTTTAAGCGGTTGTCCTCAACAATTCCTTTCTTCGAATCTTCCTCCAAAATCTCTCAACTTCCTTCAAAGTCTCAACTGCACTGAAACCACATTTACCTTGTTAGCGCTGTAGAAAAGTATTCCGCTTTGTTCTTTTGTCTTAAAGGTGAACGTCAAGGATGACAGTTGTTCTGAGTTGCCCACATTAACTTCAGAGAAAGTTTCTTTTTCAACATCTTCCAGGTAACCGTAAAATCGCATCCCATGTTCAATCTTAAAAGAAAAAAGAGCACAATTACAAATTTAGAGGTACGAAGGCAAGTTGATGAATACTGTTGCATAATTTAAAATGATTTTAACTATCTTATCTAGGTATTTTAGGTTCGTTGTGCCCTAATGGAGGCAGCGTGGCTCAGTGGTTAGGGTGCCGGATCTGCATGCGGTTTTCCTGGGACTAAATCCCTTTCTGACCAATGGCTGGATTTGGCTTCAATCCACCACGCTTGTAACCAGTTTGAACTTCCCATTCGGGCTCTCCCTGTGTCTCGATTCCTACCAAAGTTGCAAAACTAATTTTTGAAAAATGCTTTGAAGCTACAAGACGTAACTTTAACAGGAAACGCTTCTCGGTCGCGTAATTGTGGTTCTTCGCAATACCTTCATCTTAAGCACATGTTGTATTTTCTGTAGGATTCTTAAACAAAGTCAATTCCATTCCTGTCTCCTCTACTTTAGTTTTTGTTGATCTTACTGAGGGCCTTGAGCTTCTCAGTTTCAGTTTTAGCTAGTTTTTCATTAAATGAATAAAATGAATTGTCACCTTCTGGACTGATACTGATGTGTTCTTACTTAATATTTTCTTCAGCGCATTTCTTATATTCTAGGTACCATTTTGGTTTTTGTCATATGTAAACTTTTCTTGTCACAATAATAAGGCTAGATTTTTATGTTTGCAGATGTTGTTCTTGAAAAAGCTATAGGAGCGGATCTCCTACCTTTCCTCGGATTACTCCAGCATACGTCACACTCTTATAGCCAACGACCAGTGGACCAGAGCAGTATCGCGGTACAAGGTCATTAGTTGCTGAGCTAGATAGTTTGATGTTCTTCAGGTCCCCAGTAAACCGTTGGGATACAGGAGGCTGAACTTTACTATAAGAAAAGTTAGGTAAAAGTTTTCATCTTTGATAATTAAACAAAGTGATACAAGAAAGAATATAACCTGAATTGCAACTGTTTAAACGATACGAGGGGTATGGTTTTTCAAGTCTTTAGTAGTATATTTATTCATGTCTTTTAAGTTTCAACGTTTAAGTTCTTTAACTAAATATAGGAATTAGTATGTTTCTTTTTGAACTGGTTTAACTTACTGCACAATATTCTCAACAAAATTGTTGTTGGTGCCCGAACTGGGATTAGAACCAACATCTCTTGGATCACCAGTACATTTTCAGTGAATTACGTAACTTAGTAATTTAACAAACCTTTTTGTTATACAAACTCTTTTAGGATATTTAGTGGCATCAAAGGATAAAGTTGAAAACCCTACTGTTAATACAACTTTTTCAAGATTTTTGGTGATGCCAATATCAACCAATGATCTTTGAGTATTTTGTTGTATTAGCACAGTCAAACCTCTCTAAGGTGTACACCTTCGGGACCGGTTTTAACAGTTCGTCTTACAGTAAATGACTGGGAAAACGAACGAAAGGGACTAAGATTTGGCCTCCGTTTTATAGAAGTGTCCGCCTTATCTGGGTTTCCGTCTTGAGGGGTTCGACTGTATATAATCTCTGTACGAACCTGTGAGGGTTTGGAGCACCAAAAGTAATAATTACTCCTTTCTTCATCTCGGTCGGTCCGGTATACACTGACCGGGTATCCGCTACTGTGTTTGAGCCCGCGAGTTTAACAGCCAGCGATGCGTTAACACGTGTATGCGTTAGAACAACTTGATACCATCTGCCATCACTGTACGTTGACCTACAGGATTAAACAAAGCATACTCTGGGTAGTTTAAACAAACAATTTCTGCGTTTCTACGCGCAGAAGGCGTTTATGTAGTATATTTTCTACAAAAAGACGAAGGGTGAGAGAGTAGACGCGTAGCAGTTTATTGGAGATGGACAATGGAAGATTTGTTACATACGTGTGTAATTTTGGAAAATAGTTCAATATAACCTTGTTAATTACTTCTGTGAAGAACTAGCAGTGAAAATTAAAACCCGGTGAAATGCTAACTGGTACGGACAAGTAAAGAGTCATTTGGACGAGCCTGAATAGTACGCAGTTTATCCAAGGAAGTGTGCTTGATACATAACTACAAAGGCCCAATATAAACACATTTAAAACTGAAAAACGTATAACAGCTAACACTTACAACCAAAAACAATTCCTTTTTGGACAGTTTTCGTACGCGCAAAGAAGACTACGATTAGAACTAACTAGTAAAAGATCGAAAAGCACGACCTCGGTCCGAAACGGATTATAGATAAGTCATGAAATACGTTACGAGTTAACGCACTGAGACACGGAAAGTGTTTCCTCGAGATCGAAAAGCACAACCTCGGTCCGAAACGGATTATAGATAAGTCACGAAATATGTTACGAGTTAACACACTGAGACACGGAAAGTGTTTCCTTAACAGCTCGCTGTAGTTTTCCATTCATAGCTCATAAAATCACCCGTGTAACTGACACTTACGCCCTTGTATCTCTTATACACTTTAACCATGAAGGGAAAAAAAGTTACACGAAGGCATGAGGGTAGGGGGGATCAATGTCACCCCCCTTTTTATCCTAAAAAATCAAGCCTTCTTGTGTTAAAGATAAGTAAATTTTCGGTATTTCCAGTTTTATCTATAACTTGCACGTTGCTATCGGAATGACATATTTACGAAATCACAACTTGTGACTAAAGCCCCGAACCAGACCACAGTCTTATGCATGACATTGGCAATTACGAAAAAGTTGGCAGTGTACATTTTACCACAATGCATTGCGATCTCTACACCGCTCAAGGAAGGTGACATCTGGTGAAACGCTTCTTTGTTCAAACAATGCTATGTATGTCAATTTTTAGGCTTACAGGTTCTCTCTATGAACTTTTGTGAGGGTTTTTAGACTTTTATGCGTTACGAATAATGGGTAAAAGCACATTTGTGGATTGTAGGTGCTTTTATTCATGTGTAATGCATTAAACACGATTCATCGGACAACATGCAACAGTAACGGCCAAAATATGTTCTAATTTTGATTTTTAATTTCAAAAAGAGTTTTCAAGGAAATGAACAAAAACAGATGACCAAAAAGATCCGTTAAAATTAACAATTTCTAATTTCTCCATCTACAAGAGTAATTTTTCCTTGTCACGGCAAACCTGTTAAGTAAAAAAATGCTCATGTAAACGAGACTTAAGTGGAAGGGTTAAATGAAACCAGACGTTAATTTTTTTTTGTACACTGCTGTCCATAGAGAGCTTCGTTTTCAAAAGCAGCAGGATGTAATCCTGTGATCAGGATACACATACCTTTCTGTGGCTAGAGTTATACGGCTGCCCGACTCTGCCTCAAACCGGAAGTAAACCTTTCCTTGTTGTAGGTAGAGGCTGAACACGTAACGATGGTCCTCATCGGTCACCGCCATAACCATACCATTACTCGTTAGAGTTCTGAACTGGAGATCAACGGACGTCAGCCCGTGAGAAACGTTAAAGTTTCCCATTTTCTGCTGCATATAGCCAGTACCAAAGAAGGAGCACGCTGCTCCATTTGGCGGGAAATACTTTTCATGATAAGGAGAAGTTGAGTAAAGCCTGGTGCCGTGAAAATCTTCAGGAGACCAGAGTTCAATCGGCTTCTGGTTGACGATTAGTCTGTCCACAACACCGATAAAGTTTCCGTGAACGTTTGCGTGCTGAAAAATATCATTGATAATTATTTTTGTGTAACAAATTTAGTTTAGATATACTTTAATACATGTATCAAGAATTTTTTGTGTCTAAACTTCGATATGTCACAGTAAAAGTTTTGTTCAACGTAGTGTAAATGTAAACATACAGCACTAGCATGTTTTAAAATTTTCCTGCTAACAAAAATATTTAAAGTTTATGTATCACAATCATGGAACTCGGTTTGTTAGAGTGGTTTTTGAAAAAGAAGACAAATACTGCTTATTCACATCTCTTTTGGTTGCTCAGATATTAAAGTTTTTGAAATATGTAAATTACCGAAATTGTGAGTAACAGCAGGGACTCACTAGTGAAAAGGTGACAAAACAACAGTTTTTTCTTGAACTACACGATCGGTAAACTAAAACACAAATACAATGTTACAGAGATAACTGTTATTTGTGACTTCTCCAATTGAGGTCTTCCTTTGGTAATGTGCATATTTTAAAATCTTTGAGTCTTGACAATCGGCTGGCAAATACCTTCTCTGCTTTCTTAATTCATACAAGCTGATGTTTAAAGGACGCAGGAGGCTAAAATCTTGGAAAGGGTTAGTTAAAAATTATTGAAATAGTTGAACTCTGTTAAGCTCTTCTGGTGGGCCCTGACTAATTCCCAACCATGCGAGCTGGAGGGTGTCCAGCTATGTAACGGTTTTGAAAATACACAGCAGTTGTGCCAACAAACCAACCTCTAGGTGTCGTGGCAGTCCACCAACATATATCAAACTTCTGTTAGAAAAGAGGATCTCGCGCGTTCGCTCATCCAGCAACGTTCTTGCTTCATGCTCTTTGCCAACAGATAAGTAAATGCTTGAACCATACCTTTGGTAAGAAAAGGGAAAGAAAATAAAACAGTTCTAATTGTTATTAACGAAACATATGAGGATCCTAAGGGTAGTGGGGCTACCGGTCGATAATGACACTTCTAAAGCAAATTTTACGTTACGTATTGATTTCACAAAAAAATTCATTCAATTTGTGTGTCGTATTTGTTATACAATATGTATCTCTTGTATGCTTATTTTTTCCTCCGAGGAAACGTCTGAGCCCAAGACGTGGTCCGAACCCATGACCCACCGATAACCGGTCAGACGCTCCACTGACTGAGCTACCTGAGTTCATGGGGCACTTGCTAGGACACTTAACTTGATTCTGCTAGTTAGCTCTTTTTAAAAGCATTTACCAAAGCAAATGATACCATCTTCGCGCGCTCTGATTGGAGCCCGTAACTCGCGTTATCCAAGATGTTGTTTGGTTTAAAGGCGGTAGTCAAAATGGCGTGGCGTTTTGTTTCGAATGAAGAAACAAACAGGAAAAGGGAAAGAAAATCTGTCTTTTCGGTTTTTAAAGGTAAGAACAAAATATGTATCTTTCAGAATTTTCTGAAAATATACGATTGCTCTTCAAAAAAGGCAGAGGAACGTAAACAAAACTCACAAGCACGTATGCTAGAAATTGTACCTTGACGCTTCGCGTCTCGGTATATATACTGTATACCCACCACAAGTCATCTCCCTTAGGGAAATAATAGTTATTACATAAGTTCATCGTTCCAATAAGCTGATTTAGACTCAATTTTAATTGTTCTTGGTAGTTAAGAAAGTGGGTTTTTTTTCAAAAAATAATTGTTACTCATGTGTATAGGTGTATCAAAGTCAATTTGCTTTATAGCAAAATTTAACCAATCTAGCTTGCTTTCCGAATTGAGCTCACCTTGTGAAGTAAACAGTTTGCCACTCATTGTTATCAACGCGATGCGGGAGTGTGATCACAATTGGTCCTTCCCCCAGAAAAATTAGAACGTGAAACCTACCATCTCTCAAGAAGAAAGCAATGGTGCCAGTCTGCAAATCAGAAAGCCGCTTCTTTTTATCACAATCAATTATGTTTACTTACCTATTCCTTTTTATACTTGCAAACTACACGCTACTCTCTGTAAAAAAATATAAAATCAAACAACGGAGTAATCCACTCAACTTACAAAGATTCCCAAATAACAAAAATATTTATTCAATTTATACATCAAACATATACTTTTCAACTAATGAATCAGTTTCTGTGTAATATTCTACAGAGGAGGAAACAATAACAATTTTGTACCCTAGGATTCGAGATGTTTAAGATTTTAAGCTTATTACTACACTTGCAAGTTTAGGAAGGAAGTTGACTGATCAATTTGTTACACAGCTCACACTTTGTTCAGCTTTAGAGATGTGAGTACTTTAATTTGGAATGCAACATTGAAAATACAAATGCAATCAACCACGACATCGCCATCAACACCTTCATCCTCATCGTTGTTGACATGTTTCACGTCATGGTTATTCCATGGCTATTGGCATAGTAGTTTTCATTATGACGTTCCTTGATCTTTACCATCATCGCCATGGTGATTACCCTCATCCCCAGTCCTTTTTACCGTCGCTGCCATCCTGATTTTCAATGTCACCATTATCTTCGTTTTTTGACGTCCCATTATCATCCGTGCATCTTCACCCTTGTGTTCTCATTTTCTTTATAAACCTTTTAATTTCTTTGGTCATGTTTCAACCAAATCCTAACTCTTATTCACTTTTAATTCGATCAAAGACTTTTACGTTTGCTTACCACATTTGCTATTTTCTTTGATAACAAGTCATCTGGGTTCTGAACCATCAGGAAAAGAAGTCCATCGCTTGAGTTGGTTCTGAATGATATTTTTATTTCGTTCCGGAGAGTGCTGTTTGTTAACCGTTTAGGAACTTTGTAAACAGACGAACTGTTTCCTTCAAGTTCTAGAGCTAAATAAAAGCGCGGTAACATGTCCATCATTTTTTCTTCCATTCCATCTAAGCGTTTTAGAAGCTGCTCCATCAATGATCGCCTTCCTTCAAGCTCACTCTTAACTGTCATTGCGCTGAGGACATTTGCGTTAATATCAGCTGGTTTGTTCACTTTCGTGGTGATCTGTTGCTCTGGTGAAATAAGGTTAGTCAAAACAAATCAATATTTTGTAAGGTTCTCACAAATATCAGCGTCAACAGACCGCAGTGCTCAAACGGGATGTACGCATGTTCTCATTAAAATATAGCATAAAAGCGTCTGAAGTATACAAATGTCCTAAATACAATTTCGTCGGCTGAGTCAACAAAAAGACAAATGTTTCAAACAAACGCCTCCTATTGTCAAACATACATGGCTATTCAAAGTTTTGAGGTTATGGTTAAGGGAGCGTTGGTTAAAGAAAAAACGAAACGTTGCAAATGGTATGGGATCTTTCTGTTTTCATGCCACGTAACAATAAATAAATGTTTACAAGAAATTTTAGCGACACTTTAATTTCGCGAATTAGCGATACTTCCAAAATACGCTAAATCAAAAATGCGCCAAAATTAAGAGTGGTTGGCTTTTAAACAGTTACTAAGTTAACGTGAGTATAACAGGTACAAAATTCCGCCATCTTGTATGTCGTGTCTTATACAAAGTAGTTAAAAATGAACATGTCCGAGAGGGACTAGGTTTAGGGTATAAGTTTTAGGTTGTTAGTTCTTACGGGTCAGATGTGAAGAGATGTGATGCGATGTAAAGCTTAAGAGACATCTGAAGATTAAAGTTTGAGGAATTCACATTGTCCGTTTCACACGATCACCTTGTTTTACAGTTGGCTAGAACGTGTATCGGATGACCACGTGTAGACGTTTCAATCATTTAAGATTCAAAACTGAAAATGCTGTTAGTCGGCTTGTGTAGTCGTTAAAATTGTGTGACTTATGTTCCAAAATGTACGAAAAATTGCTAAAATAAAGTGTTGCTAAATACGGATTTTTCAAAGTCTCTAAATTAACGTGTCGCCAAAAGTTCATGTAATAAGGTAGATTATTCTATACCTTTTTGTTGGCTATCTCTGATCAGCTGTGTCTTGTTGCTGAAGGCCATGTTCACAAAGTCAATTTTACGGCGAAGTTCGTTGATAGCTACTTCAAGTTGTTGTAAGTTTACTTGTAATGTGGTTGTTGCAGCTGACATGGTGTCAACTAAACTTGAGGCCAAGTTTAGTACAGGTTCCACTTCGGGCGCTAAAAAATTAACAAGAAGTAAGCTTTATATCGGTTTCTAGTTGTTCCGTTTAAAGTGCTATTGAAGCGAAATGTTCGAAGGAGTTTAAAAAATCCAAAATTAATGCTTATACCGCATAATTTCCGCTTGGACTGGTGTTCTCGGTTTTTAAGATAAATTTCGCGGAGAACTGTGTACGTGTTATATCATATAATTTGAATTGTGGGAGAGAAACTTCACTTTTCGGTCAATTTCATATGATCATGGCGAATTTTGTATGGCTGGTGGCCCAGTGTTTGAGCAAAAGAGTCACAAGTTCAATCGCTCTAAACGCTATCATAAAGCAGCTTGGTGTCCTTCAAACCATATGACGTCATAAATCGCCGTCGTACGTTTTGAATTTTATTCGCACTGAATGCACAATTTTGAAGGTTATTTCACGGACTTAAAAGGGTCAGGTAAGCACTTTTATCCATTTACAGTCGAATAGAAGTGTTGAAAAGGCCCCTTTTCAATAAAAAAAATGGCTTCATTAGCGCTTTAAAGTGCCTAAGAAGCGCAAACTTTTATTATCTCAGTGGACTAAGACCTTGCTAAATGAAGAACAGCTGTGAAAAAATTTTGTAAAAATCTTTACGGTTCTCAACTAATGACGTCATGTTTCAAACTTTTGAAATCTGTTGTAGATCTATAACCTTTGGATGAATTTTATCTTGGGCGCTAGTAATTAATCGACTATGTTAAAAAGATTTGAGTACGTTCTCATGACTGAGACAAACCTTCTTTAGCCATAACGTCGTATTTCGTTGCGCTGACTTTTAATGCGGGGAAGAAGCTGTTAATCTTGTGGAGCTGAGTCATCGAGTTATGAAAAATACGCCGAGCTTGTGATATCGGAAGCTCCAGCATTGCTTTATTAGAGGAGAGAAATATTGCAGTTAGTTTACAAATACTACTCTGGAAATTGAAACAGTCCTGTGATATGTGCACATCGGTTATAAAAACAGTATATCGCGAACAACTTTTTTTTGTTTTGTTAGTATTAACAACGTTAACAGCAACACTGACAGTTACCATTGCAACAACAGCAGCAGTGACAGTTAACTAACATGACTGCAACAGCAACAGTAGCAGTTACCATGATTGCACAGCGACATTGACAGTTACTATAACAACAACAGTAACACTAAAAGTTACCATGAGAACGACTAAGACCCCATCCAATCCGAATCTGGGTGACTTAAACAGCATAGAAATATTTGCGTCCGACCCAAACCCACGAACTCGGCGAATTAAATAATCACTCTAGAGAGCGGTTTCAAAAAGAAGCGGTCCGGATTCATTGCAGCCGCAGCAAACAAGATGGCGACTTGTAAACTTACTAATCGTTCTTAACGCGTGCAAACCCTAAAGCGTTCATTAAAACGTACAGAGAGAATCAGTAAACTTCAAACCTGACAAACACAGTGTTGCTGATGCAAGGAAGTTTTACCACTTGATGCCTTCTCTGAGCCTCTTTTATTTTAGCGAGGTTAGGCTTGCAAGGAATTTTGTTAAAATGCACAACCGCCATGTTTTTCGTTATGCCCAACTTACCACGACTGTGCTGGTGAGTAAAGGAAGAAATATAGCGAAAGTCTTAAGGATCCTTTGATTCCATTTATCCCTGGAACTAGCTGGCAAGAAATTGGTAATTTCAATAACAATTTATCAAGCATGTTTACCTAGTGACGTTAAGTTGCGGTTCACTGTGGAGTAGTAGGTGCTCGAACCTTCTCTATGCGCCATCGCTGCTGTGCGGTTTAGTTCTTGGAGAGACACGTTCCTCAACTAGTGTAACAAGGAAGTAAAATCCTTGATATCGGAATTTACCAGTTTAATCCCTAAACAGCTAAGGAAATGGGGGAGGGGAAAGAAAAATGACTTCTAGATGTTTTCTCAAGCTTCTCCATGAGTTTTTCAGTAATTGTAATTTGAAAACAACACGCCTTTTGGCGACAGTTGTTATGGATATGATTTTTCTTTATTTCAAGTTTGTCGCTTGTGTTATTATAACATTCTTTTTAAAAAATAGTTTATTTAAATGGTCACGCAATCAATACCGTCAGGGAGTTTGGATTTGGACTTGTTATGGAATAAAATAACAGGATTTGTTTCTGATTTAATCTTGTGTCAAAAAATTGTACTTATTTTTTTCTTTCGAGCGTCCTATATACTCTTCACAACTTATCCAGTCTTTATTTGGGAATAGAAAAAGAAATAGCGGGCGATAACACCAAAGGAGCTAGCTCGGTTATCAATGCACATCATCTAAAAAACTTACATGCAAGTGAACTGCTGTGAAAACTTCACTGGCTTTTTCAAGTAGCTCTGAGGAATCGTTGATAAGATGGCGGATCGTACTATACATGCCAATTACTTGAATCGCAGTGGACCCGTGCTTGCGAGCTCCTTCAAACGTTCTAGTGAACGCGAAAACGTTTCATGTTACCAAAGCTACCACAGGCAGCCAAAGCTTTGAGTTTGTCATTGAGAACAGATTTCTATTACTTTGTTTGGGACACCTTCGTTTAAGATAAATGCATGTTAGTTTAAACAGCAAAATAAAGATCGCTTACCGCAGTTGTCGCTTATGTGTGTCTCCCTTTACGGGGAGAAACTTCGAAACCCATAATTTCCCCAAACCAACCCAAACCTTGTAAAACACGGATTATAAGCGACAACTGCGGTAGGCGGTCTTTGTTTTTGTTGTTTAAACTAACATGTTTTGAGCCAAAACTTGAGCTGCCTGTGATACTTCTTTTTTTTCTAACAACTAAAGATAATAATCTTTAAACATGAGTGTAGTTCAGCTATTGTGAAACACACATATATAACAAATATTACATTTTATAATTGACAAAAAAGAACATCTAAGAAAGTTTTTATGAAATTTTTTAGGCCTGAAAGTACATTCGAATCTTAGAGTTTCCTTCGTTTCTAGTTCTATTATGGTGCAGAATTCCCTTTGACTTGTAATTTTTTGCAACCTGTACTTTTTGGCAAAACATTTCCGTAATCTATTTTGTAAATTGTGGAAAATATATTCCTGTTTTGTGATAATCTAACGTATAATAATCTAACTATACAAACGGGTTAACCATCGTTTTTCTTCCGTGTGCGGAGGGTTGATAAACGTCGCACAAATGATATTCTGCTGAGCATTCTAAGCCCTCTCCCTCTCTATTGAGTTCCTCTTCTCTAATAACCACCCCCCCCTCCGTAAAGTAATCCAATCGGTCGCAAAAGGTTCCAGCAAAACTTACCGGTTTAATTGCTTTGAAGCAGAAACAAGAGATGCTGCTTGATTCTTAGCCAAGCTCAGTTTTTCTGTTGTAACAGACAAAGTTTCGGCATATTTCTGAATTTGAGCCTCTAGTAGCTTGGAGACATCAACCAGTCCAACATTGGAAGCATTGAAATGCCCACTGCTAAGGCCAGTAAGATCCTGTTTGAGGTATGACTTAAAAAGTTATTTTGTAAAAACATCCTTAGGATTTTGCTGCAGCTTTTGATACGTGTTGGTATTACCTGTCTAACAATATTCTTTTGTTACCAAAATTCAAGAACAGCCGAACTCGGTTTAAACTGTTTCAAAACTATTAATATACACCAATTTAAATAGACATTCAAAATCAATGATTCCGTACATTCTCCTTTAACTAGAAATTCAAAAAGCTCATTTCTGTCATACAAATTTTAAATTCTTTTCAAGAACTGTTTTTCGTGGCCAAAAGCCTTGAGTTATTAGATAATTACCTTGTTATTAGATAAGAGTTTGCTTAACAAACTGGCGGTAAACAAAGACAAATGGGAAGTGATGTGAGCGCTGGTGCAGTTGTGATTCTTTTTTAACTGGTAGTTTTCAAAAGGATTTGGTGATAACAAACAATGTATTGACACACTATACAAGTTTTTTAATCTGATCTTCAGTTGATCCACTCCGCAAATACTACCGTAAAGCCTTTAGAAACGCCACGTGTGGTCTCAACATGAACACCGACAAACTCCTTCCCTTTTCTAGTACACTGCGCAAATCAAGAACTCCTTGCGCCTGCCCAGAAGACCCTGCGACCGTACAGACTTTATTTCAAAAGAAATAAAAAATCAGCACACAAACCTGTTGTTGAAGAGGATACCATTTTGTTACAACATTGTTACGGAAGTCTCCTGCCTTGCCGAGAACAATCAAAGCCTCTCCTAGGAAGTCATCTTCCTTATTTGGATCGTAGTCAAACACCTGGAGACGGATCGTGGTTCGCAACAGCTGTTCTTGGTCAATGGTGAAGCGAAAAATGTGAAATTCTGGATACTCGGGGTTTAAAGTACCTGAAATTAAGGAAAAGAACTTGAAGTAGTGCCTATCTATTATCGCTTGTCAGTACTTCAAGGGAGGTGTCAAGGCCAAGAGCATGACGAAAACTGAACATTCCGAACAAGATGGCGGCTGTACATTTAACCACAATGCATTGCGAGCCTTACACCGCTAAAGGAAACTTGTGGAAGGTAATAGTTGGTAAAACTCTTCCTTGAACTGAAAACACTGTGCGAGTCAAATTTGATGTTTTCAGACTCTCGCTATGCGTTCTTATGGGGAATTTTATGAGTTTATGCGCTCGTAAACGTACTGGTCGGCATCTTTTATGCAATCGTGGATTACATCAAAGCCAGTGGTACTAGCAACAATAACTACCAATCAAAGTTGTCAATGAAATAAATTAAAAACCTTTGAGAGTATGTGGTAATATATAATTCACATGTGTTTGTGTTCGAGTTGCTTGTAAACGACCCCGGTGTTTTTGAGAAATATAGTTTTGTTACATTCCCCCAACAGAACTTTCTTGATTGGTTGTTCAATTGCAAGATGTCTTCTTTCGGCCAACTGCTTCCTCACCGAAGTGCGCCGTGGCGAAATTACCAAACAGTCAGGGGGTTCGGTTCATTCAGTAACTTCACCAGTGACTCGGCTCCCCATGCGAGTCTCTGTAGCTCATTGGGTAAAGCATCTGATCGGTAATCAGAGGGTTGCGGGTTCGATTCCCGTCAGTGATTCAGTGTTGTTTTTGGGCATTCGACTTGGGGATCACTTTCTTCCTATCTATAAGAAAGTTAAAAAGTAAAAACAAACCGTTCATAGTTCTTGATCTCTGTGGCCCTTGATTGTTCCAGTCAGGCACCGCTGTTATTACAACGTACGGGTCAGAGGTCTTGGAAGGCAGATCACGTGGTGCAAGGTTTCTACCACGTAGAACTTTCATGGAGAACCGACGTTCCCTCTCGTCGTATAGGAGCATAGCCACTTCCAGCTCGCCTGTCACCGATGCAATCATACCCTTGTATTGCTGTTAGATAGGTAAGACACAAAAGCGCTAATCAGCCATAGAATGCGCCTTTTTGCAGAGGAAAATAGACTCCTAGCAAAATAGTTACTCTAAAATTAGGCGAACACAAACATAGTTATACATAGGGACTTCTACTGAATTCGCTTCGTATTTCTAAAAGTTGTGTTTTTGTGCGGTCAATTGTGAATTAGTGTTTATAGTCCTATGATTTTAATTGGATGTTTAAATTTCTGTTCCTGGAAAAACTCAGTTTTAAGCCGCAACATCCAATCGGAACTCAAACGATGTTGCTCTCCACGCACATTTTAAATTTTTCGTGTGGAGATTGTACAGCTTAAAAATTAGTAACAACACGGTAATCTGCTCTTTTTCTTTTCAAAGGCGCTTTCTTTCCTTTATTTTTTTCAAACGGGACAAGAACAATGAGAATATGTTTTGTTTTCCACGCTATGTCAAGTTAAAGAGTTCATAGCTTCAACAAAAGAGAAGGTTTTATGTTTCGCTATTTTTTTAACTTTGTAATTGTTAGGATTTGTGACATCCAATAAATGGTAAGCTCTTGTGAAGCTAGAAAAGGTCTTTCACTATTCCATATCGATCATTTTAGCTTTTTTTTGGTATTGCTCTTTTTATTTACGTACCTCAAAAGCTAACGTAGCTTTTTGAAGGTGTTCTTGAGTTGTATTTACAATCAAAGCGCTGTTTCTGTCTTGCCTGATTGTTTCTTGTAGACTTTGTTCTCTCTGTCGCAGCAATTCCTAAAAAACAACGTAATGTAGTTAAGGATTCAATTAAGTTTGGTATCGGAAGACCTTAAGTTCATAAACCCTACTAAGCATGTGTTTTTAGACATTCAGTTGTTTAGTAAGTAGACTTTTGATTTTTTTTAAAAAATCGCTTTCTCCACTACACTTCATATAGTGTAACATGACATTTCAAACCTATCCACGGCCTTCTTCAGGATTCTGTTTGTGTGCAAGCTGACTCAGCCGAAGCCTGAAGAAGGCATGGAATACGGTTGAAACAACGATTTACACTATAAGAATTTCAGTAAGTGATTCAATTTAAGTTTTTTTATCTTAAGTTAACATTAAAACGGACTCACACTGGATCAAGTTAGCCTGATCCTGAACAAACAGGCCATTTGGAGCTTTCCCCGACCTTCATTCACTTAGTTTTTATTTTGTAACCATTTTGACAAAGCTACAGCTGCAACTATCAATTAGAAGTCAACAGGCTGGCCCTCACAGGCAGGGGTGAACTAAGCGTGGTCACACCCCTTTCCTGTTAATCGGTAACGTATATTCAAATAACATCATATCGAGTCGAAAGCATGCATGAACACGCGAAAAATAAAAGTTTGTTAAAAAACGACAAAAAATGTTCATGGCTTCGGAGATTTTATTGCCGTTGAAAACTGTTGGCTTTTTAGTGTTGCTAATTAGTTACCCTTATTATGAATCAAATAAGAACTTGGTGATAATTACATTCACAGCAAACAAAGTTTTGAAAGAGTTATCCTTGTTATCTCAAGCCTCTTTTTCTAACAAGAAAAACATCTCGGAATTGAGCCCAGGACCCTCTGATTACCAGCCGGACACAAAATAATGTCGTGGTTGTTCAAAATCCACGCACCCAAAATCTGTGCAAAGCAAACGTCTTATGTTAAAAGAGGATGAGAGTAAACAAAAAAGGGTTTTTAATTTTCTATAAAAATATCACTAGCCATATTTTACAACCTCAAAACCTTAGACCTGTTTCTAAAACATTTGACCAGTTTCTTACAGTCATTGGTGGAACCTTTTTTAAACGTTCTTTGCATGTACGTTGAACTTACCTTTGTGTTATCAAAAATACTCTTTACATTTGTGAAATTATTCTCCAGAGCATACAAGGCTCTAACAAACTGTTCTTTTGTTTTTTCCAACTCTGTTTGGAGGTCTGTGAAGTTTTGATCCTCTCTACTGATCAGAGCGCTCAAATTTTCAGCCATTTGACTCTGGTCGAAAACCTATCAAGAAAAAAGGGATGCTTTAGCATTCAATATTCTAAATGCCTCGTAAGAAATGGTTTAGAAATACATGAAACAAAATATAACTGATAGAAACGTTAACCGACGTTTTGGTGAATCTTGCGCCATTATCGACATTCAAAAACTGCTTTGATGTCTGAATATAAAATAGTGTAAAAAATTTTTAAAAAATATGAAAAAGAATATAATTAACAAACGTTGCACTGAAAGAAAATAGTGTGCGTGAATGAGGGTAGCTCAATTTGTAAATGATCAATGTAACTTTGAACACCCACAAATTGGAGCCATTGGCTTCCATCAAGCCACCGTTAAATAGCTGATAAAACTACTGAAGTTCAATAAAATTACTTTTACCTTTTTTCCATAGGAGATCAAATAACTTAAAACTAGAAGGAGATATCCTTATAATACTGCCAGCGTGTTGACTTGAAGTAACAAACCTTTTTTGC
The DNA here is from genome assembly GCA_026413305.1 of Hydrozoanthus tunicans. NCBI lineage: Eukaryota > Metazoa > Cnidaria > Anthozoa > Zoantharia > Hydrozoanthidae > Hydrozoanthus > Hydrozoanthus tunicans. The sequence goes on from JAOBAT010105745.1 coordinate 16,018, forward strand.
GTTTTCCTTGACATAGTCGGAAATATTTTTTTTTGCACCAAGCACTTTGCTGTAGACATGGTTGTTCTCAGCAGTAAATCTTCTGTTCATTGTGTGTTTAACAGCATGTAATGCGGCTTCTTTCATCGCTGTAGCCTTGGTAACGTCTCTCTGATACGCATTGGTAACTGTTGTCAAATACTCTTCGACATCTAAATGGAATTTAAAAGGTATCTTCATGTTAGGATCTTTTCAATCACTTGCATAGTGCTTACATATAAACACACATATAAATAAATTCGTGAAAACATATATGAATACATGCATTTTATACACATACAGCTACATTAACCCATCCTGCTTGCATACATGAATATATAGATTGAACCATACTTACATACACAAACTTACATGAACAAATTAGCGCATACACAAAAGCATTCACGTTCTGATTAGGCCAATCAACAAAGTTACTTCAAACTCTACAGTTCTGTAGAGTGTTGTCCTTCAGTGGCATAAGTGTAAATACAACATATAGATTCGAGTGAGGCCTTAATTACCACTTGAACGGAGTATAGTCATATTTCTACAGCATCAACAAAGAACCCCATAAACCCACACAAAAGAAGTAACAACCTTCTATGGTAATTTCTAGGCGTTGGCCGAGCTGTACTGTCCTTTAAATCCCACCAACTCCCAGGGCCCCGTAGCTCAGTTGATTAGAGCGACGTAAATCTGTTTCGTAGGTCGTGGGTTCGAATCCCACCGAAGTCTCTTTCCTTTGTGTCAGTTTATGGGGTTCTTTGTTGATGCTGTAGACCAGCGAAACTTTGTTATACCCCGTTCGAATTCCAGTGGTAATTAAGGGGTCACCCGAATCTATATATATGTTATATTCTACAGTTCTGCTTTATAAGAGTGAGGTACTATGTGCCTCTTAAATAGCTATAAACCATTTACTTGCTCCAAAGTATATTTGTGTCGAGCATTATAATCTGGATCAAGTTGGACCACTCGGATAAGTTTTACCGCGTATAGACATTTTTTGCTAAGACTAAGGGCGCCTGGCATTACCGTCGCTCTGTTTTCGGGATACTGCGACGCAAGAACAACTCATATGGGAAATATTGACCTACTCCCCGCTCAAGCGAAGGAGTGCCTTTTATTATCCAATTTATAACAACATACAGCTTTATCCCTGAATAACTCATAAAATAGAAGTAGTTTCCTACAAAGGTTCAACGGGGAAGGCCGATTTGGTGCTCGGGGGAGGAGGTGGTTCGACTTTTGAGGAGGCTTTCGTCGCTGATGAGCTTAGAAAATGGTTTAAATTTCTCGCGGAAACCACTTAACATAGTCCATGATCGCAAACGCCCGAATGCAGCGCCATCTAATTTGCTAAGCAATAGCTATCGCGTCACAGGCGCATAAAACCTATTTGTAGTTAATTAACCATTTAACTTCACACATACAGACAGACGATAAACATACGTTTTACAGACTGTCTTGCAAGGAACGTCTTGTTTTCAATGGCTGCAACATTTTGTTGGCTCTTGGCCGCTCGTTCTTTTAGTTTGTAATGCGTGTCGTTGACTTCTTTAGCCTATAGTTTAAAAAAGAACACAAGAAATAATTTACCATTTGCAATAAGATATGGTCAAAATCAAAATAAAGTCAAGAAAATCAAAACCAAGCAACGATCCGAGTAATAACTAACTAGGTTATGGAACGGAAAAAGTGTAAATTGTGCTATTGTTAGACTGTTAATCTGATTGCCTTAACTTTGAAAATGGATCATATCTTCATTAGTTCACTAGTTTAAGCCTTTTCAGTCGAAACATTTCTATTAACTTAAGATAATTCCCAGTGGGGAACTTGAAAAATGAAAAGGGTTTTTTTGCTTTTGCTTGGAATTCTATATGATTGGCTAATTAAGCTTTAAAATTCAGATTGTGATCCAACTCTTTTGTCGCGTTCTTCCAACAATCCCGCGTGTTTCCAACAGAGTATGAAAACTAAGAAAACATCTTCTAAAGTTTTTATAAAATGATAACAACTGATGACGTCACTCGTGATTTCTACCCAGATTTAGAAAATGGTCCTGGGCCAATCAGAGCCCTTTTTTTACTGAATTTATTTTATAACAATATGTATAGAGGCTGTACTGAAGATGATTAGAATACTAAATACCAAACAACTCGAGTTTCCTTGAGGCTTTCAATAGGCCTTGTGCATCTTTACGTCCAAAACCATCAAGCCTCGCTTTCAAATCACGAAAGTATGAGTTTTTTCATTAACCAAATCCCAAAGCGTCCACAATGAAAAGAGTTTCGTCGTGAACAAGGTTTTTACGTACAAGATGCTCATAATTTTTCTTGAATACGAGGCTTGAGGTTGAAATTGACTAGTTTGACGTCTACATGCATAAGGCCTATTCAGATTTAAGTTGCGGTTGCTTATCTGTAACAGCTAAGGCTTCTAGAAAGAGAAAAAATTTTCCAATAAGATATAGTAAGCCGCCTTTAAGCTCCATGAAATCAGTGTTATATATAAGATAAACCAACTTCTCAACCTTAAACGCTCTGATGAATAAACGACTCTTACTCTTAATACGACTTCTTGGTAAGATGCTTCTGCCATGGCTAGGTCAGTGGTCCTCTGTCTCTCACACTGGCCCCCTCCGACCCTTACTCGTTTCAGGAATGATGTTGATGCAGCCTGTTGAGGTAATTTACGTCTTCTTGTCAAAGACAGTCTTAAAGACATTAACGATGTTTCCTTCACGGTAGATTCTAAGGCCAATTTCAATCCATCAAAAATGGGTGTAGAAAAACCGTTTAAGAACTATTTCTATTTCCGAAAAAAATGGCGGCTGTACATTTTACCATAATGCATTGCGAACCTTACACTGCTAAAAGAAGCTCATGAAAAGTAACAGTTGATAAAACTCCTCCTTGTACTAACAATACTGTGTATTTTTAAGATTTATATTACAGACTCTCTCTTTGCAATTTGTCGGTAGTATTAGACGTTTATGAGATAGGAATTATGGATAAATATACAAGTCACAATCATTTGTGTAATCATGGAATGAAATGGGAGATTTCAACAATAGTAAAAAAGTTTTTTTCTAACTCTTCCTTTAAAACATTAAAACATAACGTGCTTAAGCATACCAGTGGCAGCTAATAGACTCGACATGCATGTACACTTGTAGTAACAATTCTGTCTTATCCATTTCAAATTTGATTAAAATTCGGTGCACTTAGTTGTTACATTCGTCACAATCTCCTGTAATTCATAAATGGAAGTAGGAAAAGTGTCCAAAACTTTGGCAAAGTGATTGTTTTTATGAAGACCCTCTTTACCTGAGTTCCTTGCAAGTGTAGCTCCCTTTGTTGCAAAGGAGAATGCATATGCCTCAACTCATCCAATTCTTCCTCGTCGTTTTTCACTTGTTGTGAAGTATTTGTAATTGTTCCTGTTAACGACAGAAGCTTCTGCACACACTCTGGGCATTCTGCAGAACAAATTGTTTGGTCTTAAAATCGCAAGAATACCGTACTGTTACCCTATTATCATATTTTTGCTCTTTTGTAATACCGCTCTATTGTTTGTCTACAGGATGTTGCTACAGAGTCTATTCGAGATCAATTGCTATCCAATTCGTTACAAGTATAATAATTAAGAGCGTAAAGATGAGTACCAGTTCTGCTGTGGGCTAACCTATGATGGATTAGCGTCCGTATAAAGTGAATCAAAGGGTCTCATCTGCTTAACAGTAACCAGATATAAGCGCCGGCCTGATTAGCCGCATTCCTCAAGAGAGGATCTAGCTTAGCTATTCAAGCTGTAATCTCTGTGCACAGTTAAACAATCAGAGGTTAAATCAAAACAATATTTACTTAGCCATGTCTTAGGGCTTAACAAAATCATGTAAACACATGGAATTTCAGTGAGGTATGTCTCTGCACACACCACCTGCTTGGGCAAGTTGATATGGCGTTAGTCTGTCGTGTGGGATACCCGGACCTTCACTCAGGGTCTCAAAATAACTGAGGAGAAGTTGCTGCCTTTACTCTAACATCTGCAAACGGTTGGAACTACGCGTTTTCTCGGATAAGGACGTTAAGCCTTAGGCAAACGGAATCCAATAATTGGGTTGTAAAACTTGTTAAATTTCCCGACTAGACAAGAGCAGGGAAGCCAAATAAACAATACTGAAGGCACAAACCTGTGCAGCCCTGGCTTGTGAGGTTGTGGAAGAACCTAACACAACGGTCACACGCTCTTCCTGTCACGCTAGGCTTGCAAGTGCACTGCCCAGTCACGTCATTTGTACAATTTGATCTTGAATAGGCACCAATGCCACAACTACAATCTACAATAAAATATTCTTCTAGCTGGGTACAGGTTTTCTTATGTGTTAGAAGCAATACAAATTCTACCATGAGAATTTTCGGAAATAGTCACATTAAAGAGACACCTTGGCAGCTTGCAAAGCAATTACAATTCATTACAGAATCTTCTCGAAACTCTTGAATTGTTATTGATTATCATTCCATTAAAGCTTAAAGATAAGAAAAACTATGACTAAGCGTTTTGTCCAAAGGTTTTTAAAAAAATAAACTGTTGTACTGTGTGCTGTTACAAAAGTACTTATTGATATTGATTTAGAGCTTCTTGGGCATAGTAAGTAAGATAAAGCTATAATGAAGCTTTTCTTTTATTCCATAGTGGCAGCAATTTTGAATTTGTCAGACTTTGAGCTAGTTAGAGAGTAATAAAATCAAAGTACTCACTTTGACATGCCTTCAATGGAAGGCCAAACTGACCCATAGGACACTGAGTGCACTTCATCCCAGTCACGTGGTCCTCACAAGGACAGTGACCTGTGTCGTTACATTGCAGGCTAGTGGAGCCGTACTTGTTACAATTGCACTCTCGACAGCCACTGGCGCCCATACTGTATGTACCTAACTTTATAGTTAAAATAACCAAAGTAATAACGTTAATTAAGGAACTAGTTTTTCGTTTGTTCATTAGTTCAAGACTAGTGATTTGGAGCACATGGCGTATTTAGCCTGAACCACTATTGACGTTATCAGTTGAATACTTAATGGAATCCTCCCCTGCATAACATTATTTGTCTGCTAACTGTAAAGCTAATTTAAAAAAATAGCTATGGCGTTCGTTATATGCACAAAAATACCAAACTTGTGGCTGATATGACACAGACTGAATAAAAATTTCATTTGAAACCAATAATGTTATACAGTGGAGGATTCTTGTATGTGTTAACCATAAAAGTTTTTAGAAAAAACTTTCACGGCTATTCCTCATTTAGCAAAGTCCTTCCACTTAGATAACAAAATGCTTCGTGTCGTAGGCACTTTAAATACTTAGTAAGGCAAAGGTTTTAAATATTTCTGTTAAAGTCTAACTAAAAATTGTCGTTTGTTTGTTGAAAAATAAGTAGTATCTGTTATTTTCGGCGACATGAATATAGATTAGATTCTCTTTTTTTAATACCACCAATTGTTGAAAGTTTATATCTGGCTGAAAACCAAAAGCCTTGATAAAACTTTCAACGGTTGCTGGTGTTAAAAGGACACAATTTCTATTAAAACATCAGTCTTTTTATAGTAGAAATAATGTAGCTGTAGATACAGCCTAAGGCATTTTTAATATATTGTATATTTATACCGTGATTGTAATGCAAAAGTATTTAAGTTATAGCATGTAATTAGTTTTAGCTTTTAACATTTTTAAACGTGCCCTCGTAAAAAGCACCTTTGGTGATCGTGGCTTACTCTGTAAAGATTAATAAAGTTTCAAAGATATATCATCATCTTCATCGTTCTAGGAAAATCAAAAGAAACGTTAATGCATTCCGCTCCCCCGCTTAATTATATCCATTTTGAAATCTCTTGCACTTGCTCTTATTTGATTGGTTCCCAACCTCATAATTTTAGCATTAATCTGTATAATCCAACTCTTTTGAGCTTGTAATTGCACTCTTTGGAACAGCCAAGCGCAGAACAAGGGAGCTTACAACAGCCAATCAGAATCCACCAATGTATTGTATGCAAATGGCAGCAAGGAAATAACTTACATTTAGCCACAGAAACTAATTTCAAAATGAATACTATTAAAAGGTAATTGAATTTTGCGTCATACAATTTCTGTCTGAAATAATACATGTATGTGGCTTCAAATCGAACTCGCGCCTGCACACTCGTTCGATTTTGAAAACATGTGTATGTTTTCAGACTATATTGCAATCCACTCAGTTCAATTACCATTATACAATGTGCTCAGAGAGACAGTGTGATCTGTGCTGGAAATTGGGAAGAAAGTCGAGGTAAAGTTACAACATGACATTCGATTACTTAGTACTGAGTGAAAGAAACGGATCGGAGCCCAATTCCTACCTTACAGGTGGAGCACCTTCTGCCAGACACATTTGTTTTGCAGGTGCACTGACCAGTTTGACTGTGACAGCTTGAACTCGTTGATCCAATTGCGTGGCAATCACATGCTGAGAAATCGATCAGAAACTCTTAAATATCTAAGCTTCATTTGTTTTATCAACATTGATCTTTCTTTATTTGTTTATTTATTTATTTTTCTTTGTATTTTGATTAACATATTACTCTTATGCTTTTATGCCGTTTAAACCAGCTAGTGACATTCAAAGTAACGTATCGGGTTATAAGTATACTATGTATCATACTGCAAAGGCTTAGGAAATTTCAGTAACTTCTTCCAATGGTAAGTCTTAGTTTAAGACATTTTTCCGTTTCTTTTGGTCGACTTTTAAATTCTGGCTTTCGAGGGCTGTTTGGTGTTCAGTTTTTTTCTGTGTTTCGACAAGTTGGAAAAAACTCTGAAAAAAAAAGTTAAGTTAGTTTTAGTTTGCTCGATTGAATAGAGTGCTTTGCAATTAATACCAGATGGTTTGTTAAGCGGTCCGGTTTCTTAACATTCACTTTAAAGCATATTTCAGCGTTGGCTAACATTGTGTCGCAGACAATCTCCAAATTTTATAACCAGATTAAATTCGTTTGCAGTTTGATACCGATTACATGGTAACTGCTAGCGAAGACCATCTCTAAAGCAATGCGTGTGCTTTCCCACAATTCCTTGCGCATAAGCGTCTTAAACCGCCCATGAAAACGCGTAGTAAAAACCTGTTAACCTCAAACTTGAGACGCACACTGTGTCGCTAGTACAAGGATGAGTCTATGGCTCGCAATGCATTATGATAACATTGACAGTTGCCATCTTTTTCATAATGAACAATTGGAAATGGAATGACGATGTCAATAGTAGTTAAATAATAATGTTAGTATATTCAGACTACCATTTGATGATAGAAGCACAAGTATCAACATACTATTGGACATATCGAGCGAGCAGTTTGGCGGAGACGTATGTCAAGCGGGAATAAACAAGAACTTAACCAGTGACTCGGCTCCCCATCTGAGTCTCCGTAGCTCAGTGGGTAGAGCATTTGACTGGTAATCTGAGGGACTTATGCACTTCTTTCCCGTCAGTGACTCAGCTCCCCATGTAAGTCTCAGTAGCTCAGTAGGTAGAGCATCTGAACGGTAATCGGAGGGACTTAAGGACTTGTATCGTGTCAGTGACTGAGCTCCCCATGTGAGTCTCTGTAGCTCAGTGGGTAGAGTTCCCCATGCGAGTCTCTGTAGCTCAGGCTCCCCAGGTGAGTCTCTCCCCTTGCTCCCCATGTGAGCTTCTGTAGCTCAGAGGTTAGAGCATTTGACCGGTAATCAGAGGGTTGCGGGTTCGATTCCCGTCAGTGACTCAGAATTTTTTCTGAGCTTTCAACTTGTGAATCAATAACTTCTTATTCGACTACATATCCAAGATTCAGACTACCATTTGATAACATTAGTAACTTTTATAACAATAATGGTAAAAACAATGATGAAATCAGACACAAAGCTGTTCTTTCCTTGTGCTTGGCATCAACACAACATTAACGTAAAACGAAGAAAATACCTTTACAGCTTTGTTTAGTAGCGTTTCCATAAGTATTGTTTACACACTGTTCGCAGTGCATGCCGGTAGTATTGTGTTGGCAGTCTAGACACTGTCCACTCCGCAGACACGTGTTGGTGTTGTTGTTACAAGAACACGGCTCACAAGTACGGCCGACTGTGTTAGGAGGACATTCACACTCGCCGCTCACTGGGTTGCATACCTTGTTCGAGCCCTTACATCCGCAGGCTGACGTAAATACAAGATTTTATTTAAGTAACGATCCGTGTAAGAAGTAGGTAAACTTATAATAGGCCACAGCAGTGGTAAAATTATTTTTTGGCTCAATTTTTTAGCCGTGAGTAACTTTAGGGCAACTTGTAAAATAATGCCAAAACGAAACCAAGTGAGAACCACCTCTTTGATGTCCTGTACAGGACCAAAAAGAAAAGAATAAAAAATTCCAGCGGGCTGGAGCACACTTGTTGCATATTTCTTATTCTGAATTTAGGACAAGAGACCCACTCGCATCTACATCAGTTTTTGAGAGTTACAGTTTTAAAGATTCCTTGCTTAAAGATACAAGAAACATTGCATTAGGAAAAGAATAATTCTTGACATCTTAGTACTAAATTTTGCAGTCGCCCTGGAGTGGCATTTTGGTCTCATAATATCAAGTGTTACTTTTAACTACTCTCTTATCCCTAATATTTTCACTTTTGGAATTACAAATTTAGGTCAAAATTAGATCTGGGTTACGTTGTTCAAAGGCTGGTAACCTTTAACACTGGGTTAAGCAAAAAAATTCAAGCAGGACCTCTTTGCTAAGAAAAGGTTTACGGTTCTCATAAAGTTGGGTTTAGAGTTTCCACGGGAAAAAACTTTTTATTTTCAAAATTGAGCATCAAATCAGTCTCTGTAATAATAGCAACAAGAACGTAGGTCTAAAACTTAACCCTGGGTTGATACTAACCAGCCTTTGAACAACCAGGTCCTGAATACTATACTTACGTGTACATCCTTGTGATGTCAAGTTGTAGTAGCCAGGCTTGCAGCGGCTGCAATCTCGTCCTTCCACTCCCGTCTTACAAAAACACTGACCTTCGTACTCGGAGCAGCTGTGATTGGTGGAACCAATAGGGCTACACCGACAGGCTGCATCATGGGAAAAAAACAAAATGTTGAAACAGATTGATAGGAAACTTAAGTTATTAAGTACAAAACCCTACAACATTACCTACTCATAAAATACTTTTCAACATTATACTCTTCGAATATAAGGGTACAGGAGGTGGGAGATATAGGATCATTTAAAAGGTACGGGAGGTAGGATATAAGGGTACAAGAGGCGGGAGATATAGGATCATTTAAAAGGTACGGGAGGTAGGGTATAAGGGTACAAGAGGCGGTAGATATAGGATCATTTAAAAGGTACGGGAGGTAGGATATAAGGGTACAAGAGGCGGGAGATATAGGATCATTTAAAA
>JAOBAT010105745.1:25718-38415 GCA_026413305.1 Hydrozoanthus tunicans
AGGTAGGATATAAGGGTACAAGAGGCGGGAGATATAGGATCATTTAAAAGGTACGGGAGGTAGGATATAAGGGTACAGGAGGCGGAAGATATAGGGCCTTCATGGTACAGGAGGTGGGAGATGTAGGGCCATAAAGGTACATGAGGCAGGATATAAGGGTACAGGAGGGGGAAATTGGAGGTATATATTGAATATAAATAAAAATAAAAACAAATAAAAAAAATATATAAATAAATAAATATAAATAAATAAATAAATAGTTGAATAAATTGAATATAGCCCCCTGTGTCCCCAGCGTCTTAATAAAAACTGAAAACAAATCATTAGTTGTATCCAAATGCGCTATACGTCATAGACGTTTGCCACAAATCATGTACTAGTACGAAGGCTTCTCATTAACGCAAATAGGTCCTACGATTGTTTTAACAGCTGTTCCAAAAGACCTCAGCGAAGTCTCACGACATGAAGAACAACTTACGGAGCGATCCGTTTAGGTACGCAACAGTCATACTAAACACGCCACCAAGACATACTTGTCGCTGTTTTGGATCTCCCAACCTGGAAAAATCCAAAAATGGAGGGTCAAAGCATGTTAGTTCACCATTGAATATAAAGGGCACAAAACAGATTTCATATGATCAAGTGCTGCGAATGGACATTATTTGCTCTCATGATGATATATTTTGTTGTTGTGTAATGGTTTTGCGATGAAATAGGGATAGGTTCAATGTTAACTGCAATTTTAATTGTTAGTGGAGGTATTCACCAAGGTGACCATTGTTTTAGCAATGCAGTTGTGTTAAGAGTCATAAAGCGATCGGCTTGGCTTCGTCGCCCTGTAAGTTGGACGATTTATCAGGAGCAATCTTGACAACAAATGTGCTTGATCGGGTAATTCGGTTAACGACAACATTTAAAAGGAATTTAAGTACAAGGCATTTCCTTCTGTCAGTATCTCATCTAAAGCGAAACACGGCACGAACTTTGACACAAGGCAACAGAGCTGAAAGACGTGGATTAATTAACGATCATCTTGATGACTACTTTCACTAATATTTAATCAGTGTTCAACATGATAAAATGGTTAGAAAGTATCTCGAGGTAAAAGAAAAAAAAACACTTTTCAGGCGGTAAAAAAACGGTTAACGCTGACCATTGTAGTCCTTGTTCACACAAACATCCATCGCTCGTTTGCTCGCGCGCCGAAAACCAGCCAGTTCATCTACAAAACGACTTCAAAACTTGCTATCTTAAGAAAGCTTGTAAAAACCTACTCGGCCTGTCTAGATTATCATCGTTTTCTGGCGTGACAAGTATTGCATTGCCAAAGATAGATGGCTTGAAGCACAAGCCAAATTCATAAGTAATATACGCCATAACATGTGCACGTGCCCGCACATAAGACCATGTACAGGTGCACGTGTACCCAAAGCCATATGCACGTGTACCTCATGCAACATGCACATGAATCTCGTCAACAGCCGAAGGTGCCACCCGACGCTTTTAGAATCAATCTTGTGACCTGCGTTACTTCTTTAAGCCTGGTTTCCATATGATCTGAAAGAGTCTGCGACCATAGATCTGCGATCACGATCATGGACGGTCTGCGTCGTATTCCCGTAACATTGAAACACTAAAAACATTGTCTGCAACACACGATATGAATGATCAGAAGAATGAACTCGAACCTATTTTCCCGACCTTTACGAACACGCCGACAGAGAAAAATTTTTAATTGGAACACATGTCAGCGACAGTTGCCGACATACCATTGTTCCTTTTAAACCACGTATTAGTAACTGTCTTATAAGATTTGAACTGTTTGCCGCACCAAACATAATTCAAGTGAGGTCCAGTTGAAGCAAATCGAAAAATGGAAAGTGTTGACAACGAAACTTTAATAAAATGACGGGATGATACAAACTTCGCGGTTGTGAACGCAATTTGAGCAATCGGTTGAGCCTGAAAAAAATCTTTTGGAATCGAACTAATGACAACATAATTGTAATAACTATTCAGTGTGAAATTTAATGAATTGCAATCAGAAGTCTGTAAGAATTGTAGGGTGCCACAAAAAAGAGAAATGCTTGGAAAGACAGGTTAAAGTTGTCTGCGACTCACCAATCGCAGTCGGTAACTTATCGTACTGCAGACCAGCCTTAGTTTATACAATATCAGAGCGCAAACTGGCTCAACATCTTTACAACTTTTTGCAATTTAGTTTGCGGACGAGCCATGACCTGACTTACCAGCATATATATTTCTCAGTGTGACTTACCCCATAATCTTTGCTAAGACGCTACAGGAAAATTCAAATGATGTACGAGTTTCTTCGCTGAGAACACTTCCACTAGCAAACTCCATAGGTACAGCCGCTACACGATCCTGTTGAACATTTATTCAAAATATATGGCAAATGTTAAGTTTTGGTTCATCCGCACAATTTTTACAAGAACGTCTAGTTTGTGAATTGAGGACAGTCAGTTTGAACGTTCTAAAGTTTCTAAAATCCAAGCAAAAAACTGGAAAAGAAATACGCAATATTACCTTAGGTAATAAAAACTACGGCTTTGAAAATAATCTCAAACGCATCTCGCTATAAAAAGATCTTCATACAACATGTGCAATTAAAATTATGCCACAAAAAATCCAGTTTTAAAGAAAAGTAAAAAAGTAAAGTGGTACATTTATATGCCCAAAGGCAATTACAACGACCAGTTGACCCTCAGAGGACGGAATTCATATATAGGGGCCTCAGGGAGCCGCTTCAAAGCGGTCAATGTTTGCTTGTACTCATTTTACCGACCCCGGAAGGATGGAAAGCTGAGTGGCCTTTAGCGGGAGGGAAGGCCATGCAAATATTCAACCCTCGGCCAGGCCGGGGATCGACCCGGGGACCTCGGGACTGGGAGGCGGAGATCTTACCACTGCACCAACCCCTTTAGTTTTGCAAAATCTTTGTAACTCGCAGAAGCAAAGTTTAAAAACAACTTACCAGTTTCAAGGAATTGCTAGGCACTGTTGTTCGTAGTGTTGCATACCAAACTCCTTCTTCAAGTGAAACAGCTGAATCACCCAAGGGGCTAAGACAATTTGTAGAACATCCAGAGAGTGATATAGTATATCTGGTGAAATTGGCGTGGCGACCATTGGTATGCCACAGAGTAAGGTTAACAAACGCCTCTTGTCCCTGTGGTAGCCTGAAGTAGATCACCAGTTGAAAGTCTCCCGTTTTCGGAATGTTCAGTGCCACTGTTACTGTGGGCTGATAGAGAAAACAATGTGTTAGTTACACATAAATCTACCTGTGATGGGCGATCCTTTCGGCCCTAAATATCGTAAATCCTCGAATAAGCGCCGCATCAAAATCTTTGTACGTCAGTGCAATATTAAAGAGTGCTTCTATCTAGAAATCTAGTTTTTCATCTTACCAGTCTAAGAAAGTTAAGCTTTTTGTTTTTATTTGTTTGTTATCTTTCGCCAATTCCTATTTTCCTATTACTGATTTTATTTCATCAACTAATTTAGGGACAAGTTCGATGTTGAAAAACTGGTTGGGCTGAAAGGGTTAAACACACTCATCTCATATTGTTGGTTGATTTCACTGACTAAGCAAAATCAGTTTTCTCTGTACCGCATTTGGTGGTACCATCCCGGGTTTAGATGCATTTTAACTATTGGTAGATTCGGCAACCTCCGATTTTGTTTTCTTTTACACTTTATAAACAATGAAATATTCTGCCTCCTGCTTTGTTGGAATTCTTAACGGATATTTTGGCCGGTGCTGAAAGCGATGACGAGGAAACTTCAATGAAAATCAAGTTCAGAAACTTTCTTGCTACAAATTTGACACATTGACTACCAGTTTGATACCTTGACTACCAGTTTGACACTTTGAAACAAGTTTGACACTTTGACTATATACCAATTTGACACCTTGACTACATGTTTGACACCTTGATTTAATTTTAATGGACTTAAAAACCTTATAAACAAATTAAAACGGTTTTTCTCAGTTTCAATTTTATTAAAACTAAACTAAACTAAACTAACTAATTAAGCTTATTAACGAAAAGAGTTGAAGAATTAATTTGTTGCAAAGGCATCGCATCTCGCCTTGTTTGTGTGTTAAGGTTAGAGTGTAAAAAGAACAAAAACAAGAATGAAACCTCTTGAAATTTTTCATCCTGTCTTCCCACAAATTTATATTTCAACTCCAGTCATGCCTAGCTTTTACTTTTTATCTCCATTCTTTCCTCTCTTTTTTATTTCGCTTTCAGACTTCCCTCCCTTTTCTATTTCGTCCCCGGTCCTCTTTCGCTATTGTATTTCATCCCGAGTCTTCCCTCCTTTTCCTTTTTCACCTCCTCGTTTGTATTCTATGAGGCCAGTTTAAATTCTAACCATAAATTTTTCGATCTAATATTAAAGGAAGATGCTCACCAGAGCTGGTTTGTACGGATCTCTTTCTCCGAAGATGAAATGGACATTCGGGTAGTAATAACCGTAAGACACCCTAAAAGAATGAAAGAAAATTGGTAACAAAACTTCAATTGTTGCTTTTCAGCAACTTGTTACAGCATTAAGAGTGTACGAGCTGCGTGTATGACAACGATAACGACAAGAAAACCTACAAAGGCAACGATAATGGTATCAACAAAAAAAAAAAAAACGATAAGAAAAACGAAAATGATGATGGTAACAACAACGATGATGAAACGGTCAACGGCAATGACATTGATAACGATAATGATAATGACAACCACAACGTTAACGATAATCACATCGTTAACGGTAATGACAATGATAACGATGATGATGGTAATGATGGTGATGATGATGATGATGATGATGATGATGATGATGATGTGATGATTACAATGATACCTGGTACATTGGTGCCCTATGACGTTTGGGCGGCAGACACATTTTCCTGTTGTCTTGTCGCATGCTTTGTAATCCACGCTTCCTCCGCGGTCACACTGACAATCTGAGATAAGTGAAATTACTATTAGTATTGACCAAAGCAACCATCATCAATTTTCGCGCGCTCTGATTGGCTCCCGTACCTCGCAATATCCATGACTATTAGTTGGTTTTGAGGCGGTAGTCAAAATGGCGTCGCGTTACCCGTTAGTTATAGACGAGGAAATGATTGTTTTAAAAGAAAAACCATTCCAGAAAACACGAAGAGGACAACAAGATTTAGTTTTTTGGTTTTAATGGCTAGGACAAAATTTTTTTCTTTCAAAATCCGCTTAAAATCCACGAGATTTATTATGCTCTTCAAAAAAATCCTGAAGAATGTAAACGAAACTCAAAGGCACACGAAGAGCGCGTGCTAGAAATGGAAAATACTTAAATTTTGTCCTTTTTTTGAACCGTAATTTATCCCTATCTTCTGGTAAATATTAAAACAAAGTCTATCTCCCTCGGGGTCGGTGTCTAGCTCTAGATTTATAACTCGACGCTTCGCCTTTCGGTACATATCCACCGCCATTTACCTCCCCTTCTGGGGATAGTTGTTAATCAGCGCATGAGAAACAATTATCCCCGAAAGGTAGATGAATAGTGGTGTTATATGATGAGACGAGAAGCCTCGAAGCTTATACCTATAAGCCTAATGACTGACACTGAGGGGGATAATTATTTGGTTATTACCAAACTAGTCGAATAAGACATGCTTTCTCTAAAAGTTGAAAAATTGATTTAACTGAGGAATAGAGTTACGCTACCGCCTTGGTTGGGTTGGCTATAGCAGTAGTGCTAAGAGAGAACTACAACATCCGAGCTCGCTAGTCCTCAAGACTGAAATACAGCAGAAAGTAGCTTCAGAAAAAAAAAGTTGAACCTGCCACCACAACACGTGGTTTTTCCCTAATTTTGAGTATTAGTTTGTTATTTTGGCAGTCACGCCATTGTCTCTGACGGTTTCGCAACACAGCCCAAGCTGGAGCAAGCCCTCCCCTTAAGAAAGGACGCTTTGTCTAAATCGTAGTTGTATTGGGACTGCACTAGCAAGTCCTCTTCCTTGTAAACTGGTTGTTACTTTAAACGTTAACCTTTTTGCCCCTTAGACTGCCAAACGGTAAGAGTAAAATCTCACATCTTATAACCATAGAGATTCTAGGGTTCATTTAGAAGAAACTTTCATCAGAAAGGTTTTTGGGTGGACGATTATATTTTCTACACTAATCAGCTTATCACCCAAAGTTATTATAAGGAAAATTCAGAAGCTAAAAATTTTCGTAAAGTTGTAAGGGTTAACACCTATGGTTAACGTCATGGCATTGTCACCGGTGACTGATATCGCTTAACCTTACCTTTGCACCCGTCGGTACTGTTGTTCTGTAGATCATAGAACCCGTCCTTGCATTGACTGCAATCGCGTAACTGAACATTCTTCTTACACGGGCACTGACCCTCGTAGTCCTGCATAAAACGATTAAAATATTTGAATGAATTGTCTAATCCATAGTCTTCTTCGCAGCCGTTGGTCTTTCCACCCCATTAACATCTCGGTCTTGGGCGATCAAGACAGGAATGAGGCAAAATGACCAACGGCTGGGAAAAAGGCTATCTAATCTATGGAGACAAAACAATGGAACTCGCAGTTGCCCTGACGAAAGGCTAGTTCGAAACGATACGGTACCACAAGAGCTTTACGGGTCAAAAATATTCAAGACTTAACAGGTCTATTAGATTTGATTTAACCAAAGCAATTGTAATGTTTAGCTTTTTTGACAGATTTTTAATTGTTAGACCAATTGACATGCAAGTACGCCGTTGTTTAACTGTCCTTATTTGGAATGAAGAAGATAATCAACAACTTACCCCATTGCAAACGTTAGTGTTGTTCACGGCACCTGGCGTGTGACACTGACATTCTGTGAGAAAGTAAACGTCTTGTATTACTAACATCTCATAAAACGTTAAACCTAACATGTTCTGAGCCAATTTAGAAATTTGATTGACTTGCCGGAAAACATGGCGGCTGATCATTTTACCATAATACCTTGCGGGCCTAACAGCATCATAATAGGTTCAAAAAAGGCCAAATATGATGAAACTCTTTCTTGTACTTTACAACACTGTGTCAAGTTTATTAAAGATTCTCTCTGTGCGTTCTTATGAGAGATTTCAGATTCTTCGCGCGCAAAGAATTTTGAGTAATTCTAAAGCTTGCGCCATGTTTTTCGCTGAATCAACTTCAATGAAGTCGTTCCCTACATCTCAGTAAGATACGAGTAAACCGATTTGACAACGATCGACGTAAGAATCCATGAAATCCTTAAAAGTCAAGCTGGTAAATTAGGACATCTTTTCAATCAACACAAGGAATATATTTCGACGATTCAAAGCAAATGCCAAGCATCTTGGTTGGAAAGCAAAGATCTTCAAACTGTTTTGAAGTTCCTAAGAGCCACGAAAATTCAAGCAATAATCAATTCAGATAAAAGGTTCCAAACCTTTACGAGTGGATTGGGGGATAAATGGAGTAGAAAGGAATCAAGCTACAAAATTAAAAAAAAAACAGTCATTAGTGTTAACTTTTGTCTTTGCTTAAGCTCCCTGACACTGTTACTGTGATACTGTTACTAAGAATTAGTATTATTACCTTGACAACCAAGTGGATTACTTCCCGAGAGCCTGTAGTACGTTGTATTACAACGATCGCATTGTCGGCCAACGACGTGTTGCTTGCAAAAACAGTCTCCAGGTTTCTTATAACGTTGGGAAATAATAAAAGAAATTGTTTTATTTTACAGTATACGTGTACAAAATATATGGGAACACATGAGAACAGCAAGCAAAGTATTTACTAGAGGCAGTTAATACATTTTACCCTGCACAATAAGATGAATGTGATCAAAAGTCTCAACAGTTTATTTTCAACAATAACAAAAAAGCAGTTAGTAGGTATTATATTCCACCTTTCCATGAAATTGTTTCGCTGCTTTCTGGTCTCGAACACAATCTAAGTAGGTAACTCCCGCAACGTTTGCAGTTCCATTTACATTACACCCGCACGCTAAGACACAAGCAAATAAACACCATTAAAACAAGATTTGTAAACTAGGAAAGTAAACCTTTCCCTGGTAAAGCCGATAGAAAGTCACAAAACCCGAGTTTTAATTTGTCTCAATTTAAATCAAATTAAAAGGATATTCGAGTGAGGCCTTGCCACTGAAAACGGGTAATAATTTCAAGTCTTGCTGATCCACAGTATCAGCAAAGAACCAATTCCACGACCAAACTCCTGATTTACCCTGTATGTCAGTTGGTTAGGGTGACGTAGATCTGTTTCGTAGGTCGGGAATTTGAACCCCACCGAGGTCAGAGATTCTTCTTTTAATCCTTTGAGTGGGTTTATGGGGTTCTTTGTTGATGCTGAAAATCGGCAAAACTTAGATTACCGTATTTATTCGATTTAGCGCCTAGGGCCCTAACTAAATTTCTTGCCTTTTTTGGTAGGCGCTTATTCCAGGTGGGTATTATAGCTAATTCGAGTCTGGCGCTAATTAACGTTTTACGATTTTCAGGAAGTAGCGTAAACATAACAAAGAAAAAGACGTAATGATTTTCACACTTCTTTCAGGACGATCGGTTTCACTCTCATTGTGTGTCCTTAATTTCCGATAACATACCGTCATAAACATAAATATGCTGTTGGAACATACTTAAAAGGTAACTACTAGCTTGTGGAACATGTACCAATTGAACAATCCTTTCTTATCTATACATTTCCGGGAGCGCGCAATGATAACGGAAGTGCTGTATAGGTTATAGGATAAAGAAGACTTCAAAACTAACTTATTGTCTCTGGAGTATTTATAGTGCAAACGCAGAGCTGGTTATCTTGAGGCTAAATGAACCTTGTGCCCACATGGACATTTCAGTTGAGAGCCCAAGCGTTCTGAAAGGTTGTCGGACTATGATATTATTAATTGTAAGCACTGAGGAAATTAAAAAATTGACACATCTCTAGTACACGTAACCATTAGTGTAAAATTTCTTTCTATCTTTTTTTTTTTTATTAGCTTTTTGGGGGGAGGGGTGAGCGCCAATTCGGAGCTGGGTGCTTGTTAACTCTTATCACTTTTTGGGTAGGCGCTTGGGTACTAATTCGAATAAATACGGTATTCCCCGTTTCCAAGGGCAAGACCTTAACCGAATATTGCATGCTTATTTAGGACAACACTCTAAAGTGAAACAATTCCTTTTTCCTTCTATGAATGGCATGGTAAATCAGCTAGTGGTGTACCAAGCAGAGCCCCTTCGCTATAGCCATGATACCAACAAAAGCTCGCTTTGAATACGTTTACCCTAGAAAATACGGTCTAACTATTATGAAAACATAAAGCAGGACTCATTCAAATTTCTGAATTAGGGCCTTGCGGCAGGCAATCGAGCCTTTGCTTATTGTAGATTTGCAGGAAACCTTCTCTGGTTATCAGCTCAAGTAGTTAAACAGGTGACTTACCAATTTGTTAAACCATAATATCTTTACCTTTACAAGAGTCGAGGTCTTCTGGTTTTTTCCCAACTTCTCGAAAATGAAACATCTTGCACTTCTCACAGTTAATTCCTTCGGTGTTGTGCTAAGGAGGGGGAAAGTTTTTAGTGGAGCTAAAAAGATAATGTAAAATTCTATGGATATCTGGAAACAACGCTGATGTATCCAATTACAATTACCGCCCCGCCCCCTTTGTGTTAGATGTTTATCTCTTAATTCTTCTACAAAGATAGGACTGCAGCAAAGAGGAGAACAGGGAAGGTTTGTCAGGCACTCTTGATCAACATGAAAAACATTTAAGTCGCCCCATGTAATCTTCTCCAGCAAACAGTAACCACAATTTTTTAGCTCTGGCGTCGGCATCCAACATCCAAAGCATCAGAGCGATTGGGGTCCTACATCCACTGGCAAGGCATCCAGTATCCAGAAAAAAGCTGCATCCTGCACCAGCGGAATCTACGACCCAAGCATTCGGATCCAGGGGGTAGGAATCCGGCATCTACTAGAGCTTTGGACTCGCTTAAATGAGGGAAATTAAGCTTCAACAAAAAAATACTGTGTTTAAAATGTAAGATTTAAAAGACTTGTCAGTTTAAAGCCATCTGCTACCTATTCGGAACTGCAACAAGGAGAGAACCGAGGAGAACGGGAGTCTCCAAAACATTTTGTTAGGCATTCTTGGTCCTCTTGTAAATCCTTTAAGCTTCCACAAAACATCCCGAGTTCAGACTGAAAGATTAATTAAGTATTGTCATTTCAAAGCCATTTACCACCTATATTTGCTGGACACTTCTTTCAGCCGGCATGCTTATACGTTATATAGCTATTTTAGAAGCCATCTTTCAATATCCTAGAGTAAACATGCCCCCGGATCCATATAGATTCAACCTGCCTCCATTATCTTGACTGTTTTTGGTCCCACCATGATTTGAGAGCTTGGTATTGTGTTTTTAACCAGTTCGGGCCTTAAACTATTTTACCTGAAACAACCTCACACGATATCAAAAAAATTGCAAACAGACAGCTGTTTTGATCTTCTCACCTTACAATCGAGGCACACTCCTCCGCCACTGTAGTTACCGCTGACATCCATGCTTAAGTTAAGTCTGTTGACGGTTTCGTTGTAGACACACCTCTCAGAATGCTGGTGACAGTTACATGCTGTAAAAAATGTCGTATATTTCATAAAAAGCCACATTATACTATGAATATGCATATGATGAGTGGAACTAAAATTTGGAAACAACGTAGACATCATGCATCCTTGTGCGAATGCTTTATAAGTTTCTTTCTATGATTATTATTCTGAAAATTAGTAACAGGATTGAAAATCTTAGCAAAACTGCAAAAAAATAACATAAAAAGACAAATCAACCTCAACATTAGGAGACGTCCACAAAGATGACAAATCACTCTACCGTGACCATCCTGTTCCGAACCTTTAGAAGTTCGCGACACTAAAGGTGTATTCACACTAGAGACGCAAACGAAGACACAAACGAAAAAAAAGGAAAATTTACTTTTTCTTGCGCACACTTTAAGCTTGTGTCTGCTCTTGCAACACAAATTTCCAAGTGTGAATTGAAGTGTACTTGCGTCTCTAACCTGAACTGTATACGATTTTTCGACCGTGTAACTGACACCAGACAGTAGAGCGACATTAGCCACACCCCACTTCTGATATAAACTAGGTAATTCAAACTACAGACGACAACTGCGATGACCTTATTTCAGCATATCAATAAGCTACATAAAACCTAAATCCTCGCTAAAGCTTATTGGTCAACTAAGCCTGTGTTTGAGAGGATGGGCGTATTGAGCTTTTTCTAGATAGATGGAACACTATAACATCGCAGTTAAATTCCTAGCAGAAGCTACGACATATTTTGTAGTTCAGTTTATTCAAACAAGTTGGATAAATGTTTTCCTCAAAAACACATCACAGTTGTATGACCACAGTTCCAGCCCGAAATGCGGCGGTTACAAGGCGCGTACACTAACAGTTAATCAGCTAACGAACTAAAAGCATAAGTCTTCGACTGCTTGTTACCTAGCACGTCGTATTAGAAAACACTTACGGTGACACTTTGCTTTGACATCTACATCCCATGGTGCGCCACTGCCTTTCTTCCATGGAAACTGGTTAAAGGCCGGACAACACTCTCCACAGCTAGGACCACAGGTATTGCCTGTGCAATTGCACAAGTGCATTTGGGTCGTCTTGCTCAGAAAACATGCTGAGCCATTCCCGTGACCGTTGCAATCGCACCTTCCCATTACCTGAACCTCTCGAACAGAGTAATGATGCTGCGAGCAAAATTGTAATTAGAAAGGTAATGTATTATATTTTATTGCTTTGTCTATTGCAGACATTAATCTTTTACTAGGCTACATGTGGTAAGTTCAGTCAAAGATTCGGTCTCTTTTTCCGTCGTCGTTGACCAGACAAAATTTCGAGTTCGATCTCAGAATTCCTTGTGCCAACTTGGACACATATTTTGGACTCTGGCCTCATAAGGTTCATTTCTTGCTCGATCGTTGTAAAGGAGAGAAGAAGAAATCTTAAATGTAAAAAGGTTTTATTTTATATTCGCAAATAACCTCAAAATCAATTAGTTTAGAACTCAGGCTACTGAAACAAAAGGTAGCCAAGTGCACGATCTTAGAGCGTCAAGTTCTTGAACCTGGTGAAATAAACCATTTCCGAACTACACTCCAGTGCGCACAAACAAAACCTTCAAGTCCAGGTGAAGTGCTCAAAACTACAGCAAATGTTTGAAAAGTGAGCACGTAGCCTCGACTTGAAGGTTTTGTTTGTAAGCAGTGGAGCGTAATTCGGAAAAGGCCTTTAAATTAAATGACAATTCATTTTTATCAGAGTAAGCGCGCTAGCCTTGCTCTTAAGTTGAGTTGTCCAAAGTAATACCCCTGGCAATGTTCATTACCGCATTATTTTTTCGAGTAGAGTAAGTCTTTGTCAGGGGCGTAGCCAGGATTTTTAGAAGGGGGGGGGGTCCAAATTGGTTCCAACGAAAACCATTATATTACGTAAACGCAAATAGATACCAACGTGATGTTCACTGTACTTATTGTAAGCATAGAACAAAATGAAGAAGTTCAGGAATCGAGAGTCCATTACACTCTTGCTGGGATAAAATCACTGTTAACAGTAGGAGAGGG
>JAOBAT010105746.1:0-15244 GCA_026413305.1 Hydrozoanthus tunicans
GGAGGGGGCACTAATTTTAGAGGGATGCTTATTTGAGGGAAGGCACTTACTAAGTTTTCACATTTAGTTGCAAATACAATCAAGTCTTGAGCAAATTTATTTTTTCTCTTCCATTCACAACAAAGAATGATACTGTTCAAAACAGAACTATTCTAAAAGTTCAGAAATAAAAGTCTTGATTCTAGTGTTAATGCAAAATACAATGTAACAGGAATTGTCTAATAGACCTGATTGATACAGTCCAACAAAACACTTCAGTCTAAACCAACAGTGACCAGCAACGGTCTTGTTTTAGCAATTCTCTAGAAGCAAGATATGACTGCACAGATCTAATAATTCTCTATTTCACAGCGATATCAGTACTTTTAGGGGGTTGGTATTTCGGGGGGAGCACAGCTCACTTTCAAGAATTTTGTTCAGGGGGGGGGGTTATTTGAGGGGCAGGGGTGTGAGTGGCATAGTATGACATATAGCAACACTGAATTTTATGAATATAGTATAAAAAAACTCATTTGGTTTAAAAGTTGCCTTTTCTACCCTGGAACAGAATTTTGCTGGTTTTATCGGAATGAGACAGCAATGCAGTTTTTAGCTGTTACCACGGGTCAGTTGAGCTTCAAGATTAGAACGCAGGTCACTAGCTGGATGGGTCTTTATTCATAAATGATAAGATATGAACTTAACAAATTTGTGATGAATTGAAGACGCCAAGTTGATGAATGCTGCAATCGTGTCTGGTCAGATCCTCTCACAAGGTTAAACTTTTAGTAGAACGCAGCTCTACGTGTTTGCTTTTTTTTATATGGATTTTATACCCTTAGGAGAACCTTTAGACCTTTTAAACTAAATTTCAATTTCTAATTAATAATTTCAACCCTTTCCCTGTTTCCAGTTTTGCCTTTCAAGGAGATTTATAATAGATTGCCTTGTTAATCACAACCCGAGAGATAAACAATGCGATGGTTTTCACTTCTCTCTATTTAACTTACCTCCGCAATAAAGTACTGCAAGCGGATACTGAACAGAAGACTGCTTCATAGTATTGACGGCGCTGCTCTCATCTCCACTTTCGTCCGCCATCTTGATTACACATAGAATTTGTAGCCTCGCCTCTGTTATGGTGACCGCTCTGTTGCTAGTTCCAGATTTTCCTCTTCTCGCGCGGCCAAGTACCAGTTCCCTCAAACACGGCCGGACGGAAAGAACGTAAAGTTCTTTCTAATACGAACAACAACCAAGTCGGGGTTTACAGTATTTTCGAAACCGGGGAAACATAATTTCATTAGCCATGGTATAGTCTACTTACCTGGGCGAAAGATGGTGAAATTGCAGCGATAGCGTGCTGTATAAGGTCTGTTCTTTTTTTTAAAGAAGTGTTCAGCAAGCGGAAGAGGCCGAAATGACAGCCATTCCTCCCACTGCTTTGATGAATCAAAGCACAGCTAATCTCCCGAATAACTCTCAAGCTCCTAGACAACTGGAGTTTAGCGAAGCTATGAAAAGCTTTAAGAATATGTTTCCGTCTATGGATCGGGACGTTATCGAAGCTGTGCTGCGAGCAAACAACGGGTTAGTAGACGCGACAATTGACCAACTATTAGATATGGGAGCAGGAGAAATCGAAAATGTTGATTCGGGTTCTACACCTCATTTACCGGGCTATACTGCCCCACATCCACACGAACCGCCACCTTCATACTCAGACGTTGTTACAACGGAACAAAGTAGTGGAACTGAAAGCCGGCCGAGGCCGTTGCCCGCCCGTCCCTTTTCGGCTTGGAACCCTCCACTGCTTGGCAGTTTGCCTGACGATTTTTTGCGATTGACTTCAGCTCATTCGGATTCACAACTTTGTCGAACTCCCATGGTTAAAAACGAGACAAGCAGCAATATCACTGCTGAGAAAGAACTAGAACAGTTTCTCGAGGACGAAAAAATGGCTATGTTTCTTCAAAATGAGGAGTTCATGAGGGAACTGCGACGAAATGAGGACTTCGTTTTGTCCCTCGAGAGAGGTAATTCCGAATTAATCGTCAGCTTTAATCGAAAACGCTGCAAATGAGTGGTGCTTTTGATTTCTAGCTTTAAAGCTTGAGGAAAAAAAATCTTGCGGTATTTTCTGTTCAATGTTATACAGAAACTGAAATTATATATTTTATTTAATACATGTAAATATCGTTTTAAATGCCCCAATTAAAATCTGAGATTTAAGACGATATGGCTATAATAAATCTCAGTCGTCCATTGTTTTGTTTTAGCCGTGTTATACTCGCGAATCTGCAAAAGGGGCAATTCTGACCTTTTCTTTACCTCTTTAGCCATTATAGTTATCAACAAATCCCATGTCTTTTATACAGCAAATAATTTATATTGTTATTCAGCATAGTTATTATTGATTTTTTGTGCTAGAGTTAGAATTCTTCTAGTAAGAACCCTTTCTAATTTTATGTTTAATATTGTAATTTACCTAATACTTAAAGTGCCTATAACACTAACAATTCTTTTGGACCAAATAATTTCACACAAATTATGTAATTAGTGTTTAAAGTACTTCTACAAAAAGTTTTTCAGTTTTGGTCAAATCAATTTTTTTCTTACTTTGGTTCAGACTTGCAAAACTTTCAAATATTTTTGTTCAAAATTGCATTTTCAGAACTGGGTTGTGACATTCCTGATTTGTAGTATTGAGAAATGTGTTCTTTCCTCAACACAGAGGTAGAAAGAACTGAGAACCAAATGAAGAATTGAAATCTACAAGTTTCTTAATCAAAAATCTTTGACTCATTCAGATCCATCTTGCGATGTTTGTTCCTGGAAAATCATAATTCTTTTTTCAATTTTTTTTAGTTTTTAAACACTTTTACATGTAGTTGATACAAAAATTGTTAGTGTTATAAATACATGTACACTTTAACTGATGGAACCGAGTCAGTTTACTTGTTTTACTGTATACAGTAGCCAAATTCTTTCTCAAGCCTTAGTGGCTTATTGGGCCTGAGCACTTGTCTGGTTTCTGTAGTGTTAAGTGGATGAGATTCTTTGACTCCCACTGGACAGGACACTAATCTAATGCCTGCAGGTTAGTCCCCAGCAGAACTGGTACTCATTTATACAGCTGAGTCAACTGGAACAAGTTGGGTAGAGTGTCTTGCTTAGGCTGATTGAGGCTCAAACTTGTGACCCTAGAAATACGAGTTGAATACCGTAACCACTCGGCCACTGCGCCAAGACTGTATATATGTAATAACTACTGTGCTTCTTTTAACCTTTTGGTTTTGTTACAGACAGAGCAAGGAAAGCAGCAAATGCAGGTGTTAATGAAGGTGAGTATTGTTTGTTTTGCAGTTATAATTATTATTAGTAATACTTTATTGAATTAAGATTAACAGTAACTATCTTGCAGAACTACCTTAGAGTAAATTTGATGGTATGCAATGTACTCCCTCTATTGGCAAGATAGGGGTGATTGTGGTAGAAAACAAAACAAGAAAGTTTTTTCAGCAGTTTTCTCCTGCCTTTTTCAAAATATTATTGATTCTATACAAGGTATTAGATTTATTTTAGGGTCAAAAATTTTCACACCATGAAAGTTATTTCTAGCTTCCCTATCCTTTTTACTCCAAAGTACCCCCCAGGGTCTGACTACTTGATAGAAGAATTGATAATGAGCTATAGGAACTATTTGGCAGTCTATTTAATCTTTTGCTGAATAGATAGTTATAAACTTTAAGGTTACCAGTGATTTCGCCTAGGTCTGCTCAGGTGAAGTGCCCAGATTTTATGGTGAGTTTGCCAAGGTAATTCATTCCTGAAGAATTCATTGAAGTTCTTACCTCTTAATACCTGTAACTTGTTTGTGAATTTGCTCCTTTACTTTTACAGAAGAGAAATGTTGTCTCAAGTGAAATAAATCTGTTTTTACCAGCATGTGCTATCTTGTTGTTTTGCCACGTCCTTCACTTGATATTTCAAAAATTAGAAACTTGAATTATTTCCATTTGTCTTTACAGAGTAACTAAAATCACTGTCAATTTCTTTACGTATACTTGTAATTGACTGTTTATCCATGGATTTTTTTCTTATTGGGATAATTGACCAGTTTAGATCAATCAATTCATTCACACAGACCCTCGTTAAAATGCACAAAATGTTGCTTCTGCAGACATATGTACGCACTTATGAAGTCCAGTTGGTTATGGTTAGCTCCATTTCCAACTGCCTTTAGTTAAAGCATCTTTTAGCCAGCAATCTATAAGTTTGATCTGGAAAACAAAACTCTACATATGTTGTAAGCTTTTCCTACTCAAATAAATGAATTAATTACTTAGGTGAAATCACTGTAAGACCTCCAGGGGTGAGTTCACCAGAGTGGACCTGGGCAAAATTGCACCTTGGTGAAATCACCAGTTACCATTAGAAAAAGCACCTACAAGATAAGATTCATTTCTGATAGAATTCTAGTTTGATATTGTTATCTCCTTCATTACTCTTTATGTTGTAAATCAGCAGCAGCAGCCAATCAGAGTATAGAAAATAGACAACCATACTCCACTCCAAGTTCTAGACAACCATACTCCACTCACTCCTTGGTCCAACCACACTTGACTCCAGTGGCTGAGAGACCAGAACAGGCAGGCTCTAACATGTCAGCTGTTGGCATGGTAACTGCAGATGGAACAGTCGGGGGTAGGAATGTTAGGGGTGTTAATGATGAACCCACAGGAGCTGTTGGGGGTCATCCAGCTAGCCCAGTGGCTGGGCATGATGATGCAGCATTCAGGGAAAAACTAAAGCACATGGGGAAAAGTAAGCTAAGTTGATCAATGCTTTTGTAAAATGTTCAAAAACGCATAGTTTCCGTAGAGCAGCTTTTTACTAGAAATATTCAAGTGTAGCTGTTGGTTCAAGTTCTTTGCACTGTGTTGAAGCTTTTTCTGAGTTTTTCTGAGGTTTCTATTTACTGATTTATATACAAAACAAGGCTATTGTACATGCTGTCTGGAAATAATAATTGCATGAGAAAACCTTGAGGACATTGAAGATAGATAGGGCTGCAGTCTGAGCTTTACTTAGCTGTCAGAGGAATCATTTTAATCCTGCATCCTTACCAAACAACTCATAAATTTATTTTAAAATATTTTTTTCTCTTTTGTTTTCCCATCATCCTTTAATTTTTACTTGAAAACATGACTATTCAACTTTGATTTAGCCATAGGGTTTTGTAAATTAAAGGACATAGTATAATTTTATTCTGTTTTGACTACAGATGAATGATTTAAAATGAGTTGTTTCTGTGTCAGGCACCAGGAAGAAGTTCGACAAAATTGCAAGGGTTTTCAGTAGAAGAAAACACACACAAAGAGAGATGTATCCTTTAAAACTGCATGACTTAAACTATGGGAAAATTGATAGTTTGTAAGTGTTTACTTTTTGTTGTGAAAGTTGAAGTTCTTTGTACTTTGCCCCTTGACTCGGTTGATCAGTCTTATTGCCAGTGCCAGTGGGTCTGTGTCAACCGCAAACTTGCTGGAGGATTATGATGAGGATGAGGATGGTGAGTAAATTAATTACAATTAATAAAGTTATTTATAATTGTTGTGTTTAAAGGTCTTTGAGCAAGAATTTCAGGGTACTTATTTGATTTCCAGGAAAATATTGTTTTAACTAGTGTTATAAAAACTGGCCTTTGAAAATATTGTACTTCAGGAGCAAATAAAATGATAGAAAAATTGAGACAAAAACTGTATGTGGTGCAGACTGTACTTCCAGTTTTCTTAAATTTCTTACTTACCAGCACCATAGTAAATGAATTACAGAGAAGCTCATTATTAAGCTGTTTGTTAAGTTTAATTAGAAAAAGTGTCAGACCTGATCTAACCTACAGTGTTCAATCATTTGTAGATGAGCTCATCAATATGAGCGCTGGGAGACTGGAGCTGATGGATGAAAGAGATGAACAGAACAATTGTTTGGATGAGAAGCCAAAAGACCTAACAGTATAGATATTTATGTATTTGTTCTCTTTCTCGAAATGTGCTTTGAAACTCAAGATCTAAGCCTTAAGGCCATTGTTAGTACTTTTCACATATCATGTTCAGTTGCTTTAGACACCAATGTGCTGGTACAACTGCACTTTTGACACACCATAGAATTACGAAAGTAATGGCCCCTGTTACTTTGGGTAGCCATTATTTTCAGACAGGTAAAAAACATTTGTAACTCAAAATGGTCTCAGACAAAGAGGGCACGCATAATGAAATTTAAAAGTCAATGCCATTTGATATTCATAATCCTACAATGTAACATAACTAGATGAAAAACAGTAAACAAAACAGACTAGTGTAGAATTCTGAAAGTAACAGGCCCCATTACTTTCAAATTTTGCTGCTAAAAGGGGCAGCTACTTTTGGGTAGCTGTTACTTTAGGGGGTGGGAGGGGGTTACTTTTGGAATCCTATGGTATGGATATCCCTTAGTACCTAGTTATTATAATTAAAGTACAACCGTTTAACCCAAAAACTGCTATTGTAGACCAAAGACAAACTCACTGTTTGTTATTTCTTTAGATATGTTTTGACTAATTACATAAGCACAAAACATACATTTTTGCTCTCTGTTCTCGCACCAATCAGTGGTGCACCAGTAGTATAAACTTGTCATGGGTTGCAATGAGCATAACCTTTAATAATTTTTTTTTACTTTTTCTGATTGTTAGGCCAGTATTGTTTAGTAAATGAGTCCAGATTTGACAGCGGAAAAAGTAAAAAGCCTTTGCTGACAGAAAAATTGTAATTGATTTTGGTTTTTTCCACTTTGAAAGTTATTTTTAACTTTTTTTTGTTGACCTGTTGATCAGTGATGCTTTTTTTTTACCAGGTAAGTGCGGCAGCAGGCCAGGGTGGACACACTAATCCTTCCACTGTAGAACCGATAGTTTTCTTTGCTGAGGACAATGAATTTCAATTGAAAGAGGAGTGCTGAGAAAAAGCAAGGCAGAAAAAAGCAGCAGGCAAGCCGGGAGAATTCATGACTTATGCAACTAAAGCATTGTTAACTTGCAAAGTGCTTATGTTTTAATTTTGACTGTCATGTAGTTTCCTGGTCAGTTACCCAACATAGATATGATAAATACACCCTTAGCAGTAGCCGTAATCCATCCATGCCCTTGCAAACACACCCACATATGTATGGCTATGCTGCTGCTAAATACATGTGGAAGCTGTCCCGTGAGTTCAAATTGCAAAACTTTGGACACACACGGAAGTTTAAAAGAACATTATGGTTTGTGCAGGCATTGTAATCAGTTCATCTTGTAACCTTTATGACAACCATAAATGCTCTAACAAGCCCCCTCCTTCCCCCCTCTCTCTCAGTCTAGTAAGCCCCCCTCTCTAATAACCCTCCCCCCTTCTCAACATAAAGACAATGTAGCTAAAACATAAAGCCTATTGTGTCAAAAAAGCATTTTGTCAATGGTACAATCTGTTTAATTTTTTAAAAAAAGCTGGTTAAAAAAAAGAGGAATGCAGCATTACAAGTTGCCATTAAGTGTGTTTGGTAACCCGATTTCATGGTGTTTTTCTGTCTTTGAATATCAACAGTTTTTGAAT
This sequence comes from Hydrozoanthus tunicans, assembly GCA_026413305.1. Lineage (NCBI taxonomy): Eukaryota > Metazoa > Cnidaria > Anthozoa > Zoantharia > Hydrozoanthidae > Hydrozoanthus > Hydrozoanthus tunicans. The sequence continues at coordinate 7,611 of JAOBAT010105746.1, forward strand.
AAGGGCCCCTCCCCCCACCCACCCTCTGTTTACCAACTTCTCTAATAATCTCCCCGTCTGGAAGGTCCAAATATTAGTAACCCCCCTGGGGATTTTTTAGAGCGTTCACAGTATTGTGTTGTCTTTTTGACGAAAAGCCTTTAGCTCTAAAGTGTTACTCTGCGTTTTTACAAGAGAATGTGTAGTTTTTCCTCTAGGACAAAATATCAAAATGGTACTTCAAAGTTTGAAGTACCATTTTGAAATTTTAATTTTATTGGCTTTTTCTATGCATCGGACTCTAGGACAGTCAAGGTAGTTTTCATAATAAATTAACCCCAAAATTGAGGGTTTAATGGGACATCGTTATTCGGGTTTAAAAGTGTTAGTTAATTTATGGGTTTGCTTGGCAACAAGACGTCAATCGATGATCGATGCATTGGACTGGCATATTTAAATATTTCCCAATTTTTGTTAAGAAGGTTTTTGTAGTGCTTTTATACACATACAATGCCTTGTAATAATACAAAACGTCTTTTTGTAGCTCTTTGTTATTAAAGATAAATATTGTAATAGACTGAAATTTTAAAAAGAAATTAATCCATTCACGCGCAGACGTCAGACTTTTCGACAGCCCTAAACTTTCAATTGGAATACAGCAAAGGAAAGCTTTTCATATCTTTTTTAGGGTGGAATAATTTAATTGTTCAGCTCAACATCCGCAAATGAAATAGCTTTAACATAGCGAGGGTGTGTATGGAGTTACTACCGCAAAAAGTCGAAACGATATCAGAAGTTATAAACGCAAAGTTTACAAAAGCTGTCTGTTCCACGTTGACTTTTTTAATAAAATTGTGGGACGGATAGCTTAGGAGTTAAATTATATATAGAAAACGAAAAGAGCATGTTTGTAGATTCACAGAAATATGAAGCTAGATTGGTTTATAGTTATTTGCTTATATGATTCTAGTCCTTCAAAAGCTTCTTCCAATCTTAATCTTGAACAAATTAGTTTATGTTTGAATTATTTGCCACACTATAAACATGTACAAAGAATTTAACTTGGTTCCGCGTGAGGCGCATGTTATCAAAACAGTTTTTTGACTGCTGTCTTGTATGCTCACCGCCATCATATATTTTTGTTTTTAATGTAGTATTTGGAAGAAACTAATAAAGTAAAAGTAAAGCTGTTTGGTTGGCCTTGTAAACAGTTGGTATATATTTTTACACTATAGTTGCTACTGAATTATCTGTATTGCTTTAACTTGGTTTGTTTTTGAGTGGTAGGAAAAGTTTTGTAACAGGTTATTTTTTTATCTGGGCGGAACGGAGCCCGAACTATATCCAGAGTAATTACTGATTCAATATATATTAATATACTTGTGAATGTTAGAAGGTTTATAAGTTACGTACTCAGTTAGAAACATTCCAATTCCTGACTACGCTGAAAGTTTCTCTTTGATTTGATGTTGCTTATATATAATTTAGAACTCGCCCAGTTTGAATCCATGTTAACCCAAACTAATTGCCCCCTCCCCTTCGGACTTCAACTCAGATCAGGTTTCAACTACCACTGTCATATTTTGCGTTTCTAGCAGACAATTGGGTACATTGACGCACCTATTTATTGGGGGATGACGCGGAGTATTTCATACAAGAATATTCATATTCATTTCGGAATATTTTCCAAATATTCATATCATAGAGGCAGATATTCATATTCCCTGGTCTGGCTGGCCTACTGTTCATATTCTGAGGTTAAATATTCATATTCCGAGGCCAAAATTGTGCGAATATTCATATTCCGCTTCATTCCCCGAATATTTAGATGGCTAGAACTGTTATTTCAGACAATCTTTCGCGACCTCCGGCCTCTCCGCCTTAGGCGTATGGTTTTTTATGGGCCCGATAAAATATCATGTTAAACCACAATACATGATCTTAAAAGAAGGCAAGAGCGTTTATTTGATTCCTTTAGATTTTATTTTTGATATTTTGAGAGTTTTAGAAGCAATTTCCGCTGTTCAGCTTGTCGGCGAAGGCTTCATTGCTGATCGGATTCTACTGTCCTGACTTGCATCTTTGTGAGGGCCCGAAGAACCATTCTCTGCCTGTTCGGATTTTCCTTCAAAAACATCTTTTTATTAAAAGGACAATAGGCGACCTCTTTAAAATGTTGTATTTTATCACTACATGAATAAAGGGCGCCCGACAAGATGAGCTCTTCATAACAGTTTAATCTAATTTAAGTTCTAATTTTTTTTAGTATACTAACACAATGCAAAGATAGTGCAAATAGATCTTTTTCAAAAATGGTTGGTGATTCTAAACATTCTTTTGTGTGCTTTCAAATTAATTAGCCTGAATGGCTAGCCTCCGGTCATGAATTATGAAACTTTCAAAAAATATGTTATTCAAAAGCGAGACTAGTAGGCTAATTTGAATACACATAAAAAAATATAGAAACACCGCCATTTATGAAAAAGGTCTAAGAATGTGCGTTTTCCACTCGTACGAATGCGTGCTCTCATCGGCTAAATCGAGTTCACGTGGATGAGTTAAAATGTCAACATCGAAAACTAGGTGGACCAGAGGGTGAAAGTTGCTGTCGCGCTGTAACTTTTTAAGCGGGAAAATTCGGCGGGAAAATTGGTGGCCGCGCGTATTATAAGTTTGTTTTACACTTTTAACTTTTTTCAGTCAAAAACAATGGAGCCCCCAAAGAAACGATTTTCTCATCTTACACTACAGCTACACGCTTTTTTTTATAATAAGAACAACGAGGCTCAGGTTGACCAAAATAAGAACAAGCTGAGGCTCGGGGCCGAATTTTTAAAAGTTTTCGGAACTGGTCAACACGACAGTTGGTTCGATTTTGTCCGGCGCAGAAATTGAGAGTAGTTAAACTGTAATGTCGCCAATACAGCATCATATCTCCTATGCACAAAACTGTTTGGATAATCCTTCTCAATCCATATCATATAGTATTTTGCGCGTTGTCCTTCATATATAAATTTGTACAGAACTGTGTTCTTGCTGTATGCTTTTTATTTATCTAAATTTTCTTTAAAAATTCGGGAGATTTCTGTAAAATGCGTGGCAACGGGAGATCAGGCAAAAAAAGGCGGGACTGTCGTATCAATTTTTATGCATGCCTTAGTTGTGACGAAACGAAGGAGAATTTGAACAACTTGAAACGAGCTACAAAACAAGAACACAGGTTTACTTTGTGATGCTATATACAACAAAACACTTAATCAGTATCTGTATTTTTTCTATTGACTCTCGATGTTTCCCTTGACTTCGTCTAGCCGGGAAGCATCGAGATTCCCGGGAAATAAAAGAGATGTTTTCCGAGGGAGCAGTCATTGAAGCCATTGAGTATATAGACTAAAACATAGTGTTGTTGTTCTACATACTATGAAAAATCATTTAAGCTTAAGTAATTTTCAGGTTGACCAAGAGTTTGAACACTAAATATGAAAGCTTTCCAAAAAAGTTACATGTATCACTAAATCCATTATCAGGATGACGCTCTCATCTTTTAAAATTTTTAATCTTCCGAACAAAGTAAAATCTTTCTACGGTATCTTTGGCATTTCAGTTGCTTAACTATACACATATAAAATAAAAAATATTTTTGAGTTAGTTTTTCTGCAAGTTTTCCCTATATAGTTAACAAGGTTTACCTTTTTGGGAAATTCCCGTTTTCCAATATTATCGAAATCGCCACCGCCTACAGATCAACATTGTCATTAGTTTACTAACAAACGCTACGTTTGCAAACTATTTTGTAATGTAAATAAAAGATAACAGAGATTCAGTTAGATACTGAATTTTTGGATTTTTTAAAAAGCGTGTCGCATGCCTTTTGGCTATAAAAGGAGAAAACAGTAGGCTACTATAGCTAGCCAGAAGGCATGCGTAACGCTTTGACAAGTTAAGTTGTCAAGCAGGTAACTTAATTTGGACGACTGTTTTCCATGCATGCCGTAAACAAGGTATTCAAATTTATTTTCAAAATCTATCTTCTTCGTCAAACATCCTCGGCCACAGTAAGACTTGAACAGACATCCTTTATGCTTTGAAACATCGGTTTCGGGTGCTCTTGACCACGGAGTCATGAGTTGAGGATCCCGGAAAACATCCGCATGGGAGTTTTATAGCTGAATGAAGTTGGATGTTTCATTTACAGCTAGAAGGATTTTTAACTTTTGCCGTCGAAAAGATAAAATTTTTGAATGAATAATGTAAAGATCTCAGTTTTCCATGGAAGATTTGAGGTAATGTCTGCGTTGAAGGCCTTGGAAGATTTCTGCTTTTTAACGTGAAATTAAAACGTTAAAAAATTTGTCGTAAAGAATTTCAGACCTGTTGTTTCAACAAAAAAAGCCCATGCTGAAATGCTTTTTTGCACTTGTATGTAAAAGGCAGTTCGTTGAAAAAGAGAAAAAGTTCAAGGCTGTCAAGATTTAAATCTTAAGTATAGTCAGTTACGGTAAGCACCGAGCTGTCATTTTCCTTACCTCCGAAAATTGAGCTCGGGTAGCTCTGAGCGTCCGGCGGTGATTTAATGATTGGGCCAGCACGGGCCCACACTACACACACTAACAGAAGGATTGCTACCACTAGCCCTCTCATCCCTCTTCTTTCGTTATATCAACAGAGACTCGGTTTTCGTGCTTTAAACCAACCTGTTTACCTCTGGTTTGCGATGTGTAAGTTGTCAGTCAGTTGGGTACGAAGCTTTAACAATCATTCGCTTATATTCAACCAGAGAAAGCCCGCAGGCTGTTTTGGCACGCTTCAAGAACTTTACAACGTTTACTGATGGCTGCTTCATGACAAGGACGAGTTGCCATGAAACACGAAGCGTTGTTTGCAACCCACGGGTCTTAACGAAACAGATTGTTGTTCTTAATTTCTGTAACGTGTAACCTATCAATGTGGAATACAAGTTGCATGAGGAAAAAAAAGAGCATATTGCGTTGATGGTTTTGTATTAAAGTTGTGATTTATAACTGTCTCATTTTGAAAACATCTCTGTAGGTTAAGCCCGAGAATGTCTTTTCTCGCCATTTCTAAAAGATTACTGAGAGTTTATTGTTTCGCTACAGAGCGGCCGGGATTGTCTTAGCACGGCCGCAGGGAATAATCCTACAACAATTGTTGGTATGCAGGTATTAAGTCTCTGTTTGGTTTTTTGGCGTGTATCTTATAACAAACAAGTCGGGTTTTTTTTGAAAAAAGCACTGTTGCAACAACAGAAAACCTTTCAAAACCATTGCACAAATATGTAGTATTAGGGTGATAAATAGTAAACCGATGTCATTTAAATCGCTTAAAAAGGTTAGATAAATAAGTGAAGGAGTGAAGATGACTTTTTACTGAGTCGAAAACGTTTGAGAGTTTCAAAACTTATATTTTAGCCTTTATAATTTTATCTAACAAATAGTAAACCTTTGCACAAACAAATTTGTTTTTAGTTCGGCGAATTTCACTATCCTGCTTTTTACATGTGGGTGCTTAGAGTAATGGCGAAAGTTAAGTCTGTTTCATTATACCAGTCTACCTACATATGAAATGGAGGACTTATGATCGTCGTATTTTTTAGGGATTAAAATTGCCAGTCCGGTATTTTTTAGGGTTGAAAAACGCCAAACTATTGCACTGCTTGCATTTTCTTGTTTTGGTAAACGTGCATACTGAACAGAGGACCTCGAGTCCTATTGTCTGTTCTCTCGTGACTCCTTGAGTCAAAAAATGTCATAAAAATCATAAAGAAGTTGTTTAGGCTTCATCTTACGGTACAGTTCAAATTCTCTCTGAGCTGGCACAAAAACTAAAAACCGGCGTTAATGCATCATTGTCTGTTTTTCACTTTGAAGAGCAAAAACCCCTCTTGATTTCCTTTGCATAGATAAATATATATATACACACAACAAAAGACAGAAAAAGAGCAAAAACACCAAGCTGTTATTAAACCTTTGTCGGCGGTGCAGTAGCCGGGCGGTTAGCGTGCTCGACTCGTAATCCTAGGGTCGCGAGTTCGAGCCCCGGTCAGACCGCTGTGTTGTGTCCTTGAACAAGACACTTTACAAGTGACTTGTTCCGCTCGACTCAGCTGTATAAATGAATACCAGCTTCTGTTGGGGCTGCCTGCGATGAATTACTACTCAAGGGTCGACCAAATAAATGTAAAGTTTGAAAATTTATAAAAATAATTGCGTTATGCTTAAATCAAAAAGGTTTTAGGAGGTCCTCTTTTAATTTATTTTTTGATAAAAAATGAAAAAAGAATGGTTGTTTCGAAACGAAGAGCTCGCAATGAAGGAAAAAGTTAACTCTAACAGGTTCACTGATGGCGAGGAGAAAAACATACTCCACAAAGAGAATGGATCGGAGTTTTTTGCTATATATAGAGGTTTAACATTGCCGATAAAATTCGTTTCCCGAAGCGGTCATGTTATAACGTTTTGTTTATTTTAATGAAGATACGACTTTTTAGTAAAAGGAAAAATCCTGCTGTTTTATCAGTATTTATTTAATAAAATGAGTTTTTCGATTTACAAAAGGCATACAGACAGTTTGCAAAGTGTTTGAGTATATTTTCAGTTAATGGAAGAGTTATGGGCTGGACGCCTTGATCTCCTTTACGCCAAAACTAAGAGGCTGGTAAGCGGTCGCAAAATCAAATGGAAGGAAATTTAAAACCGTGCTGGGTTTATTCGATCTAGAAACCCCTTATGTAACAGACCTGGTTAGTTCTGAACTTCACCTGGTTTTCACAAAGTATTCGCCTGGTCACAAGATTTTCCACCAGATTGATAATTTTTTTTTCCAGTTTGGTTTTAGGGCATGGCCGTTCTAATACTCATGGGTAGAACATTATTTCGTTGAATATACCTAAACACAAACTTAAGCACACTCGAGCTCGCTGTTAATTTCTGCCGAAAATCTCTCGTTCCAGTCTACCATTTAAAAACGAAAAAAAGGAGCAAAAACGGGTTCTAATTTCAAAGTATTCTCATTTTAACAACAATTATTTTTCATAACTCCAACAAGTCGCAAGGGAGATTTAATTTTTTTACCATGTTCATCAAGACTTGATCAGAATTTTTTCCGGGGGGGGGGGTACTCCGGGATTAAAAGGCTAGCGATGACCGTCGAAAAAGTCCCCAAAACACCCAAACCACCACCAAAAAAATATATCTCTTGGTTTTAAAACTACCCTATAAAAAATACCAATTAAAACCCGACACTCACCCTGGATAGCTAGCGGGTCGGCACTAAGTTTCCCGTGTTGTGTTGACCGTGCGTGATATGGAGTAAGGCACGTATTAGGATGTTCAACAAAGCACTCTTATCTTAACCCTATTCAGACTGGGCTTTTTTGGGCTTCCCTGGACTGGGATGGATGGGGGGGGGCACAAAGTGCCCGCGGCCTATAACTTTGTCCCATTTCAACTAATGACAACAAAACTTGGCACAAATATAGTTTGTTGAAAGACCAATTAGTTTGTGTGTTTTAATTAACTTTATACGTCACAATGACGTCATAATGACGTCAAAAATGCAAATTTTGTCGTTTCCTTCAGCTTTGCCGTATTTCAAGCAATTCAAACAATAACCATCACAAACTTAGATGTTTACAA
>JAOBAT010105757.1:0-15242 GCA_026413305.1 Hydrozoanthus tunicans
GAAGTGCATAGAATGCAGTTGCCTCAGAAGTTATTACTAGATTTAAGTCAAATGTAATTATATATTTCATCTATTACGTAATGTTAATATCATTTTTCATTCCGATTATCACTCTATTTTATGTAATTTTATTGAATTATTGATTTATATTAGTCAGTTTTTAGTTTCAGTGTCCCCAATAAACGGTTCACTTGTGAACGCTAGAGATTTTATCTCACACTCGAATAAAGTTCATTATTATTATTATTATTATTATTATTATTATAATAATTATTATTATTATCATTATTGTTATCTATATTTTATTATTATTATTATAATGCGTATTGAGCCTGATATTCACTCCTCGTGGATGCATTTCACCGTAGACCAGCTGAATTGTTGCAGTAGCTCGAAGTACTTACTATATTTTTTCAGTATTTAGTGAAGCCGTATTATAGTAGTTCAAAATGTTGGCAAGAAAAACAAGCAGAAGTAAGAAAAGAATAAAATGTTTACTTGCCTTTAGTTTGCAAAATTAAAATAACAGTTACAAAGAAGCTTTCGAGTGGCGTTAGCAGGAACTGAGCATTGAAGTCAAATTCAAATTACTCTATTTCTCGACCAAAATATACTTGATCATGAATCCTAGTTTTTTTCTTAGTTGATTTTTATTTCTTTTAGACATTAAAGGAATTTAAGCAGTTATGCCGAAAAAATGAGATTTTTTTTCTCTTTGGAAAATAGTTTTTTAGCGAACAAAAGAAACCCGGTCACTAGATGCGCCAGGCGAGGATTTAAACTGGGGACATGCACAGCCAAGCGTGGTATCAATCACGCTCTCTTGCAGGCGTTCTAGTCAACTTCATTGAGTAAAGCATTATTTTAATTGTTTAACTTGTCATTTAATCACTAAACATTTTAATATAATTTAGTTCTTTGGCTACAAGGATAACAAAGACAAACGATTATAAAGCCGACGATATTGAGTATTCAGTACATTCCAAAGCAACGTTCAACGCGACGAGCAGAGCTCAAAATTATGTCTGCGTCAGTCAAACACATAAATTTCACTAATCTGTGACTACTTCTTGCATATGTAGAGTTATAGCCGCGTACAAGCAGAAAAAGGAAGTAAATTGTTTATGCAGCTTTGATTGGTCATTTTACCTGTAGTTGATCAATATAACTGATGAGGAAACCTCAAGAAGTACCACCTTATGACGTACGACCTTTTGGAAGTTAATTATTAATATTTAGAAGTTACTCCATTTGGGCGTTCTTGCCTGTGATTAGTCCATCGCTCACGCCAGAAATATTATGCTCGCGCAATGAGCTTAGGAAACTACAGCGATTTTATTTTTGATTCGATTTTTGGCAAAGATGTAAAGAGGGAAGACTACAGGTTTTGAAGTATGAGATGTGAGTTAAGGCATCGCCAATGATTCGGTGCCCTTTTGGGTGCAACAAAATAAGTAAAAAAGAATGGCTCAGCTAGATAAGCTAGGTTAACAGTATTACTACAAACTACTGCCGAAAACCGAAGTACGAAGCATTTTCCGATTCTTGCAGTAGCCTCCCCCGCAGGCAGCTCCGAGGTACTATCGCGAAAAACTGGCTTTGGAGACTGGGCTTTGGACTAGGCCTTCGACCACTCGAAAGTCTTCATAGACGCCAGCTGCGGAGCAGTTTTCGGGAGAAAGCCTGGGGCGCCCTTTCTCTAGTTTGCTTGCTAGAAACCCGTCAAATGATTCCATGGCCAAATTTGTTTTTGTTTTATGTATTTTTTTTCAGTATTCCTCAGTTAATCTTTGATCATTAACTTATATACTTTTAACTATGCAGCATTCTTTATTCATTCACTTTAACTGTAGTTCTCTGCTTTCCAACAGCAAACTGAGTATCTCAAAATGTTATCGCGTAACCTCCGATGCATTCATTTCATCATAATTGAAACGTTCGCGTTTCTGATTGGACGAACAATGTTTTTTTACGGTGAAATTTTGTCGTTCGTGTTCATGATTGGCTACGATAAAAATCAGTACAATCTTTGTTCACTGCGGTTTTGGTGGGCAAATGTCAGTACTCATGAAATAATGCACTGGAACAACTCTGATATTGCGGCATCCAGAATTTTCCTCGAGAAGAAAAAGAACTAATGAAAAACGAAAAATGTGAACCCTACTCCACATGGGCTGTCGCTTGCTCCTTGGAAAACAGCATCGGTAAATTAAGTTACCAGCCACTGATTCTAGAGAAAATTATGGAGATATTGGAAATAATTATAATAAAATAATAATAACAAAGGTACTTCCTTTGTAACGATCAAATCTGAACCAATATTATTGTTGGGCTTAACAGCAATCTATAGAAGGAATTTGTTTAACTTATAATTTTAAACCAACAAACTAACACAAAATTTGAAGTAATTATATCAGATAAATTATCAACAGTCAGATAAAAATTCTGAACGCTAATAGTTTTTTTTTTATTAGAATAAGAGAGTAGTGAATGCAACGTTTTTTAGTTAGGTTAAAAAACGAACCGTTGAAAAAAATTAAGATAGCGCAAAAAGTCAGCGATAGTTTTTACAAGTCAATATCAATAACAGTTTAAGGTGAACAAACAAATGAACAAGCAGAAACAAACTTTTGAGTTTATTCAAAAATTACCGCAAGCGAGGTAAACACGCATTTGAACGGATATATTTTTAGTACACTTCTTGATTTCTACTGTCTGTTGATCTCTCCTGTGCATCGCAAAAAGGTAAACAAGATTTCGTGAACAGATAAACAAATAGGAAAATTCAATACTCAAGAAATAAAATACTAATATGAACACGTAGGATAGTGCCAACAGCCACGATACAATACAGGTAACGTATGAGCAAACAAATACAATAAGTTCTTTAGTAGTTTTATATCTTTAAGAAATCCACCAGCCGAATAGCACGAAGTCATATACTGAAATGTTTTCTTATAACTAGAAATATCATAAACTGTTTGAACGTGGACTAACGAGCGAAAAAGCGGAAACAGAGCTAAAAATTAATTCAAAACCATATGTAACCATGAGTCAACAATTTTAGTTTAATCCCAGAAGCATTGGACTGTATTCGAACTAGATTTTTTATGATCTCTAGTTAACTCTCGCTTTTTCAAAGGACGAATTAACAAGATTTCGTGAACACATAAACACTTACGGGAGTTGAATGCTCAAGAAATATTTTTGAATGGAAAACCCTGGCAACTGATCTAATTAGTAGCTAACTTAAGTACGCGTTTGAATATATTAAATACTTTCCCGAGGTCGATGAGCCTTAGTTATTCAGGCCAAGCAAATCAAGACCAGTATATAAAGAAGAAAAATTTCTCAAGAAACATTTTTCTAGTAGGACCTCCTACTAATAAATTTTACACGGCTTCAGATTTATGATCAGCTCGAGAGAAGTTGGGCCGAATTGAGCGGAACATTAAAGTTATTGGCCCTAAAATTCAGAGCTGTCATTGTTAATAAGCTGTGGTTTTGTTTATAAAATTATCAACAAAAATTGTAAACTTTAAACTCATAACTTAACTTCAACTATAGCGGTATCTTTGCCTTTGATTCCGTGTCTCGACATATTTAGTTTCTATATTTAGTGAGTGGCGTAAATAAAGATTTTAAAGTGCTTTGAAAAACGACGCCTTGCCTGCGGTTATAAATATTTCCCTTTTTTCACTTTCGTGAAAAAAGGGAAATATAATATCGTTATATAATATCGTATAGCAATAACGACTTTAGTGCGTTTTAGAAACTTTTAACTTAAGTTTAATAAACTTAAGTTAAAAGTTTCTTAATGTTACCTAAGCAACATTTTAATGAATCAGCAATATAAAATCGCCCCATAGAAGGAAGCTCTACCAGAAGTGAATGACAGAACAGATCTCAGCTCGTCTTATCAGTTCTTCTTTCTGACTTCATAGGCTATACTCTTGAACAATATCTATACAGAGAAGAGTCAATATCCGAAAAACAACAAAAGAACTTTGGGACATTATATCGTTAATCACTGCTGGACCACGCATATACTCGCTATACAGTGAACAAGACAAGACCTATAATGCTGAATAATTCTTTTTGCATAAACGTGATTGGGCACAAAACTCCAGATGTGGAAAATTCAGTCATAAACTTTTCTCTTTGTGTAATCAATGGAGTCTTCAGTGTCGTGGCCATCGTTGGTAACAGTCTCGTGATATTCGCGTTATGGAAGAAGATAACTTTGTACCCGCCGTCCTTCGTCTTGTTGTTTTCACTTGCTGTGTCTGACTTGAGCGTCGGTCTTATTTCACAGCCGTTATACATCGCCTTCAAGGCAGTAAAACTTACAAAGGACTACGACGCCTCTTGTGCTGTTGGCGCTTCGTATTTTTCTGTTGGCATCGGACTAGCAGTTTTCTCGTTCTTGTTGATTACGCAAATAAGCATGGATCGCTTCCTAGCAATTCATCTGCTCCAAAGATATCGCCACACTGTGACCGTTCGTCGAATGGTTATCGTTGTTTTTCTATTGGCAACTACTTCAGGAGTCGTAGGAAGCACGTACATCATCAAGAAATCTTTTTGGTATAGCGTTGTTGCTCCAGTTTTTATGGTGGTTTGTTTCCTTATCGGCACGTTCGCATACTCCAAAAGCGTATGGATGTTGCGTCATCGCCAAGCGCAAATGGTTCGGTCTTTAGGGGAGCATTCACAAACGTGTATTGCACGTTATCAAAAAACAACAAATAGCATGTTGGTACTTTACTTTGCTTTTATGCTATCTTATCTACCGTATGGATTTTACGTCCTGATGGTGTTATTTCATGGGCCTAATGCAATTGCTCATGATGTCACGAGTACTTTGATATACCTGAACTCGTCTGTAAACCCCGTATTGTATTTTTGGCGTATTCGGGAGATTCGTCATAGCGTGAAACAAATTTGCTGTGTTTTTGGTACGAACCGAGATAAAGGGGGTCAGAACACACTCACTGCCACCAGTGAGCAAAATCATACACTGTCAGTTAAGGCTAATTCACTAAAAACAGAAAACAAGTTTCGTGCGCATTCAAAACTAACCGGAAACACCCTTTAGTTCTCAATGATTCACTTTTGAGCACACGCATAAGCAGTTAAAGTCAGAAAATTGACTCTCAGTAATAAAATCTGCTAGGATTAACCCTTTCAAACCCAGTTGTATTGCCCAATTCTCCAAATTTGAGCCAATGCTTTTCATTCAACAAATTTGGAAAAACTTTATTTTTTGTTATCTTCAGTAGCTCGTTCTGTTTGATCAATTCACGTTTTCTCATTACCAAATGCATTGTTTTTATGTGTTATGTAAGGAGAAGTTATATGTTGATAGATTGGTTGGGACTGAAAGGGTAAAGCTCAGTAATTGAGAATAGATGGATTTTAGAATATAGGACGTTGCAGACATTAGCTCAACAAAAACCATTCTACGTAGGAAGGCCGGGTTGCAGAAAAACACATCAGTATAGCAAACCTTTTCAGAATGAGTGAGTTTTATCCAAGGCAGTTCTTAGTTATTACAATTTAAAGCACTTCAATTGAGTATAAAGAAACGTTTAAAGAATTCAAAATAGAAAAAAATTATCAATATATTTCATGCTAGTTATAAATATAGGGGATCAGGAATTGGGTCAAAAGTACATAACAATACATTTATTTTACAATTTTGGTTAACAACTACTTTTTTTCTCGATATTTTAAAATTACTGACGATGTAAAGTTGCGGGCCACCTGTGACAGCCAGCGTACGGCGAGCTATACATATATTGGCTAGTTGAAAACAGGCAACCGCCTTTATAGAGGAAAAATGGCAAATATTAAAGGTCAGAGTTCGGTTAAAGGCGGCAAAGTACTACCGACAGCAACCTTAAACATAAGAGAAAGGCTTCTGCCTGAAGTATTACAAGATGGCCTAGAACATAGTATTACATAAAACAATTTCAACCTTACAAAGGCGCCAATATGTATTGTATACGTCTATAGTATAAGCTAAGTAGCAGTTACACTAATTATGCTAAGAAACCATGCATGTTACTTTTTTAGATTATACCTTTTTCACGCAAAAATATATTAAAAATATATCACGAAACTGCCCACTACTCAGCACATCAGTATTAGCAGAACTGCAAAATTTCGTCAGACACATGAAGTTTTGAAACTTGATCTTACAGAGAAATGAGTGGGAAAAACACTTTCCGTTGGAAAATTATCCAGCTTCATACCTTCACATCTTCGTTAATTTCGGCCAACCTTTATGAGACTCTGTAGTTTAACTATCATCAATGTGCTGAGATTAACTCTGGACTCGATAGTTTTCCCGATGAAATGAATGTATTTCTATACCATGCTAGCGTAATAAAGTCTACAAGATTTTATGCCAGATGTCTTTTTATCAATACTTACTGTATGTTTGAAGTTTAAAAATTAGTATTTTGAAGTTAATATTTGATGTAAATTCGTCAAACCCTCCTCAAACCAAAGCTGTACTAGTCCCTTGCCAGGAGGAACGGTTTGCCGATTTTACTCAATATTCTTCTTATTCAAATATATTTTTCAACTTCCTCATTACCCAACACAAGTTTGGGTTCACTCCCGCAATATATAAAATGGAAAACCCGCGGCAGTATAACACAAAAATGGCTTGTAATGAAGTTTATTTGCCAATATATTAAATATGATAAAGATTTTCAGTCAAATTCTGAAGTTTGTTGGTGCGTGCACTCGGCAAGTCATGAAGGGAACGTTGGATTACCTTTCCATTAATCCCACAGAATAGCTGCAACGGCAATCCTGGCCTCTGATTGGCTGTATTTTTCAAGACATGAGAGGAGATCCGGCAGGGAACCAAACCCTGCAACGCAGACTGGCGTTATACAAGGCGGGGTCACTTAAGTTTAAGGTGTCAAGAAGGAATAGATAATTTATTTCGATTTCACCTAGTAAGTTTTCCTGAAATTTATTACTAGTCTGTTACAAGCTCATCCTTGAGTGAAACTTTTTATCCGCATTGTTCCAGTCGATTAAGCTGTATATACGAGTACCGGGGGGGAGGTGAAGCTGCGATGGATTAGTGTCCTGTCCAGGGGGGAGTCACTCGTCTGCTTAGCACTAAAGAAACTGGAGACGAAAGCCGGCCTATTGGGCTGCTTGGCTAGAAAAAGGGTTTCGTTAGCCACTAGTTCGGCAACTTGAAACAATTTACACCATCTATTAAAGAATGAAAGTTCTAGAAAACAGCCACAAAGCGAGTTTGTGATTCTTATTTGTAACTTGGCTCATAGTTGCACCTACTGACGAATGCAAGAAAATGACCAAAGCATGTTTAATTCAAAAGGTCGTTGTGCTCATGAAAAACCTCAAGCCGTGACTACACGGTGCAGCATTGCAAGCAACGGTACGTGTAACTGAAACCCTTCGTGTAGCCATACAATGAAACCTTTACATGCAATGTTGCTGAAGTAGGATCGGTTTCTACTTCGCGCAACATTGCGTGCAACAATTTTAAAGGTGGCTACACGGTGCAATACTTTCATTGATGTTGCTTTGTGTAGCCACGGCTAAACTCGTTGTGCACACGCGACCTGTACCGTACCGTTCTTCGTTTTGTCCTTGACCCTTTGAGCTAGCCCTGGGTTGTTTATCAACATCTAAGTTCTTCTTGCAAATTTAAATTTTTACGGACAAACTGTATATGTTACTGAAAAAGAAACACAATCAGTTACTGTTCATCAGCAGGACACCCAAACTGTGTGCAATTCCACAGTTGGTTTCGGCTCCATTCAATCCTGTACCTATTGTAGAACAATCTAGGAGGAGCAACCCACTAAGTGAGCACGGTAACTGAAAAACGTTAATAAAAGTAAGAAAAATAATTAAGCCGTTAGTAACTCTGACTATGCGGCACACGCAACGTGTCTAAAAACTTAGTACGCGCGTGTTCACAAGGTCTTGAATAACCTGCGCGCGCGGATTTAAATAAAAAATGTATGAATAAAAAAAGGATTGCAGCACTTTTATCGTCGTTCTATACTTTTCTACCTCTTCAAAGCGTCCTCTGTAGAATTTGGCGAATGACTTTTCAAGCCATTGTTTCTTAAATCCTTGATGCAGTGGTTTACACAACAGGCGCTGGTGTCGTAGTATGAATCATTCTCTGTGCTGCAAATTATTGCATATCTTACCAGCTGATATATGTGAATACCATACGGTGGATTCCGTGGGATGTTACTGTCCATGTACGGGAAGTTCACTATCTTGAAACTAAAGTCTTCTCTCTTGCTGTAGGTGCTTGTCTTTAACGTCTCTTCCTTTCCAATTGTCATTGTTTTATCCAGGTATGGCGTTTCCGTAGGAGAAACTGTGGTATCTTTCAGCTCCAACTCAGGTGGATAGATCTTACTGATGTACTTTGCAAAGTTGCTGTTGTTGACGCTAAGCAAGTCGTCGATGTATCGAAATGCGTTTTTGAACTGAAGTGCCACGTTGATGTCTATTTTCAACTTAGTTATTATAAACATCTTAATAACCGAGAGCGAGGTCTGTCCGGGAGAATATTTTAAACGAGGTTTTTCACTGTACAGACCGAACGAAGCGAGGTTTTGTACGAAAGACCGAGAGCAAAATATTCTCCCGGACAGACCGAGCAAAACGAGGTTATTAAGAGTTTTATTAAATGGCTCATTAGCTTGATTAAAGAGCATCTATTTCTTGTAAAAATATTCTTCACAATGTTCATTAAACTTCAATTTTCGCACCGTCGACAAACTTGACGACTTTCTCCATTTGCTAAAAGTTTTCATTCACTGCTTTACCTTTCTGGTTATTATTTTCAGTTTACGTCTCTTGTAGAAATTTTCTCGGGTCAATCTTCAATACTTTTAATTTTGAGCGGATAATAAAATTCACCGGACACTGTTTAGACTTTGAAGTCCGTAACTCAAAAGAGTCTGTACGGTAGCTTATTGACCTTAGTTCAGCCAATCAGAACGCTGGAAGTTTGGTTACTGACCGAAAATCAGAGTTACCATTTAATAAAAATTCACATTCAAATGTATGGAAGGACAGATCCGCTGACAACGGTGCGCTATTAGTATAACTCATGCAACTTGGAAATGAGAAAACATGAGTTGATCAAGTAAGCCTCAGCTACTGAAGATGAAAAGCAAAGTTCTCCTAAACCGGTAATATGAAAAGTGTGGGTTCTAGTTGGGAGAATTTGGCAACACATCATGTGTCGCATCCTGGGCTGAAACGGTGACGTCATTTTCCTTGACCGATCAAAGTATTGTGTTTCAGTCGGTTTTATTCTAATTGACCGAGTGTTAAATGTATACTTTATGATTTCGAAAAGTAGCTTTCTTATTCATTTTGGTCAAGACATGCTTTTCAAAGATCCACTTTTACACTAGGTAAGTTTATCAGTTACTAGTTTCATTTGCAGTATTGTAAGTTTTATCATTTGTTTTGTGCTTCATTGGCCAATATCACATGCATGTGGTGAGAAAATTCTATCTACACATAAATTTACTTTTGCTTACTATGTTGTGAAAACTAAGCAGAGACGCAATGCAAAATGTTAGATTTGAACTAAGCTGCTACTTCAGATCCTCGTTGTGTGAGTAAAAGCAGATGCAAGTACTGAAAAGCTAAAAGGTTTAAGTTAGTGAGCGGTTCACCCGCTAGTAATCAAAAACGGAAACTAAGAAAAGTAAGGAGCAGACTGAAAAAAACAGAGAGTGTTTGTGTAAACGTAGCCATTTTGAAGTTAAATCTAAACAAGTTTGCATAGAACCAGCAATACTAGAGCGCGCATGCACAGCTAGAAATATCTTTTCTTTTCGAGATACACCAACGAAGTACTGACTAATATGTATAAGAATCTTATGAAAAATTTGAAGAATTTGCAAACATGAACATACTGCACATGTGGTAGCAAGGTTGTAGCTTCGCGTTGTTCTAATAACCTTTATTCTGATAATCCATACGATAGAAATTTCTTTAAGAAATTAAAATCCTTTAAAGCATAATCCAAACCTTGATCAAACTGAAACCAAAATGGCAACACAAAGTAAAAAATCAACAAACCATGAATTAATGCAATATGTTAATCAACATATTTGTCAGCTAAACGACATTTATGTGAGAATATGTTAACTGTGTTTTTTGCGAGGTGTTTGGTATTACGGTCGTTAACTTGCGCATTGTGATACCAATGGTAAACCGGAACATTTTGAAACTGTTGTTTTTGGTTATTTGAGGCTCATGACAAGAACCGGTTACAATATTGAAGCATTTGGAGCAAATTTCCATAATTATCATAACAAGGATGATAAACAGTATATGACGCACACACTTGATCGTTTTAGGTTAGTTATTACACATATTGCATTAATAACGATTATATAGTTTTATTGACAACAACAATCTTAAGTAACGATATCAATGCTCAAAGACGTCAGTATGTATGTTGATGTACTTAAATGCGCTTTAAACGGAATATGAAATAACAAAAAGAGTTCAAAATGGAAAAATAAATTAAATTATGACTGCACACTGGTTTTAATGCTCTGATGACTTTTAGCCACCAGTGCTTGGGTGAACTGCTGCGGAAAAGACCACGCAAAGTTATGGGGATGTATATAACCTAACGACACAAACGAACAAAATCTATAGTCGAATGGTGAAAACAGCGTTGTACGAACGATCGCATCTAAGAAATAAAAGAACCCAACTTTCGAAACAATATCGACACACTTAGCTAGACTGACAAGCTAGCTGAACCAGTTCCATCAGTTTGGACGGCCGCTTCATTATAAAACTAATCCTTCAAAATATGCTTTAGTTAAGAAAAATTAAAAATATTTTTGATAAATTTTCTTTTAAGCTGTATTTGATTACGTTGATGTTTGTGTTACGATTGCGTGTAACAATCTAACGGTTCTACCATTCTACACAGTTCGCATTGCACCATGGTGTCAGTTTTCGATGACACAGAGGAAAAGAGCAACGGAGCCAAGCTAGCAAGGCTGTTGATAGGTGGTGGGACCGACGCCCTTAGAAGGTCCTTTGATTTGAAGCACCCTCCAGCAACACTGCAAAACAGCCTACAAACAAACAAACCTACGCTGAAAAAGTTACAGAAGGGCAGGATTCTTAACACCTCGCAATGGGACAAGTTGTATCCTTCTGCCAGTGGAGCAGTTCCTGATTCCATAACCTTTGACATCAGTTTATTGTTTATCCTTCTACGTAATATCTGCGGCCTATCAGCGCCAATCACTGGATGGGACGCCCTGCCAAACACAGCTGATGTATCACTGGAAGCAAATTTATCTAGAATCAAATACTATCGTAACGAAGTCTACGGTCACGTCAGTAGCACTGGAGTGAGCAATGACAGCTTTGAGCGGTACTGGAATGACATTTCTCGTGCCCTGATAGCGCTTGGGGGCAACCAGGTGGACATTGACCTGCTGAAAGCTTCAACTCTTAGTGAAAAAAAATACATAGATTTGCTAAGCAAATGGAAAAGAGAAGAAGAAGATCTCAAGGAAGGTGTTAGTGAGTTGGCGAGAGATATACGGGGATTGAAAACAATTATACAAGACCATCAAGAGTACAACTTTTCCAAAAAAGGCTTCATAACTGGTAATTTGACAAAATGCGACTTTTCTCTCCAAATCAGATCTCTGGTGGATCGTTATCAGATGGGAACAAGGCAGTGGGTCTTGGACGAAATTAAGAATTTTTCCGCTGATCAAGGGGCTGCAGGAGAAAGAGCCCTAATGATAGTTTCTTCACCAGGTGTTGGAAAGACGGTCCTAACTGCGATTGTGTCCGATGATGCACATGAGAAAGAATGCCTAGGTGCTTGTCACTTCATACAACACAACAACTCACAACGTAACAATCCAACAATTCTCATACAATCAGTTGCTAGACACCTTTGTGATAACGTAGAAGGGTTTGAAGAGAAGCTAAACGAACGTCTTGAATCGATAGGAAAAGAGCTGAAGGAAATGAACATTGAAACACTCTTCACTGTTCTCCTTGAAGAACCACTAAGCAAGTTGTCGAACAAGAAGACCTATCTCGTCATTATTGATGCTCTTGACGAACTTGAGCCAAACACGAGAAAGGAATTTATTGACGTTCTATTTAAAAAAGTGGAAACGTTACCAAAATGGATAAAACTCTTTGTTACATCTCGACCTTTAGAGCAGTTCGCAGAAAGATTGACAAACGTCAACATTATCAGGATAGAAGAAACGGAGGAGAACAATGCCAAAGATATCAGATTTTTTCTTTCTGAGAAGTTAAAGAGCTTATATCAACATGAATCTAGCAGAGAATTGGAAGATGCTGTGACAAAGCTTACCAAGACATCACAAGGCTTGTTCTTGTTTGCACTCTCTGTTGTGGAGTTTGCCAAACAAGGGAACGTGTCACTGTCCGAGCTAGCTAATCATTTCCCAAAGGGCTTAACCTCAGTTTACGAAAACTACCTCACCCGTCTGCAAAGTGAACTTGAGCAACAAAAAACAAACTTGAGAAGTTTTCTGAAATGTTGTTTCCGCTCGGGCCCCCCTTCCATGCTCCCTAGTGCTTCGAGTTCTAGGTATAAATGAACAGTCACAATCACAGTTTATGATAGCTGCCAAAGTACACAATTCCCTTTCCACGCTTTATACTCTAAAGCAGGATTGCTTTTTGACTTTTCACAAGTCTTTTCTTGATTGGTTAACTGTGCCTGAATACAACCACGAGTGCCATGATTTTAGTGTTACGATAGCAGATGGCCATCGTGTTCTCGCAGAGCATTGCTTGCATTATCTTAGAACAGTTAAGGAAAACAACAGATTTCAGAAAAACAATGAAGCAAGTGATTGTGAGAAATATGCGCTTTCTTTTGGTTTCCACCACATGTTAGAAGCTGGTGGATACGAAGACGAGTTCAAAGAACTCTTGCATGATCCGGATCTGAACCAGAACATTAATCTAGATCTGAATCTGCTTCATCTGATGTGGATTGCACGTGAAACAACTACTTCGACAAGTCCGTGGGAACGAAAAAAAGATATGGCGAGAGAGCTCGAGCAGATCAACAGTTTTAACTCGCTGTTTGGTGAAGGTTTGTCGAACTTATGCAATGAAATGAAGACAACAGTCTTGGACACCAACTTCTCGAATTTTCTTCTTCAGTGTGCAGCAAACTGCCCCGAACTGAGTTCAAAAGCTGTAAGGCATTTAAGTTTTTCAAGAGACTTAAAACCGTGGGTCAAGAAGCAGAAACTGTACTCTTTCGACGAGTCGCTTTATGTCCTTTGTTGCTGCATAAGTGAACATTTGATGGCATGTGTTTGCGTCAACCCTGATAGGTTTAGATTCTATTTAGTGTCATCGTGTGACTACACATTGATGTCTTTGAAACTTGGAGCAGAGAGTGCTGAAGTGCTTTCCAGTGTTGTCTTGGAAAGAGTTTTAAATCCGTGCATAAAGACATCTTCTGGAGACAAGTACCTTGCAGTTTTTCAAGAACTAGGTACACAGCTACAGCTAAGAGATTTAAAGACGCTGCAATTGCAAAGAATTTTTGAAGTAGAAAGTCTAGATTATCTACTCTCTTGTTGCTTTTTATCTGAACACAGTATAGTCGCTGGGTGCTACGGTGAAGTTATTCGTGTCTGGAGTACGAAGAATGAGACTGTGGCTTTAAAAAGCTTGAAATATTCAAGTGGTAAGCCTGTGTGCTGCACGACTTCCAATGTTGACCAACTGATGACTGTCCAGATGGATCGGAATTCATTCTCAGTCGCACTATGGAAGCTACAGATACCATCTGGTTACAAGAAAATCGAGTCAAACTTAATCCATCCTCCCAGCCCTGGTAACTGTGTGTCGTTCTCGCCAGATGGCAGCCTGGTTGCTTGCTTGTGTACAGAATTTGATTCCTTCCCCGATGAAAATGAACAATATGTAGTCAAAATATTTGATGTCAGTTCTCAGGAGCTTAGCAAATCCTTCATCCTTAACAAACTAGTGCGTCCAGCAATCTTTTTCATTGATGGCCGTCATTTACTAGTTTATAACAACTGGCAGATGAAAGTTATTTGTATTGACGATGGTTCAACCAAGGACCTGTGTTCCGAGCCTTTGATTTTGTTCAAAGGGGTTCGTCATTATGTTGCTATTGATTATAACCATCGCGATTCAATATATAAATTGACATTTCATAACTTAAACTAAAAACTTTCATTCTAGTTTCATTTTAGTTAAAAAAGTAATTGTTTTTTACAACAAAAGGAACGATTATTGGTTTTTTTTAGGTTTCTGTCAGATAACCTCGGTTTGGTTCGCTGCAGTCCTACAATCAGCTTTTTACTTAATAAATAGCAAAAAAATGGATAAACTCCATGTTTGTTCCGTACGGTATAAAGACTTCATTTGTAAACCTCTTTTTGGTGTTGTCGAATTGTTGCGTTATGAATATTGAAGCAAATGTTTTTAGCCTCTTGGTCTGAACAAACTCACTTAGTAGCTAAAACGTTTTTACAGTGATAATGGAATAAAGCTTCAGGAATGATCAAAAGTTTGATAACAATATCTAAGGGTGCTAAAATATTCTAGTAAATGGGTTTTACTATTAAAAGACTCCATAAAAAGATACTGTTTCGCCAGCTAGTGATCTTTTTAAAAAATCTCTAAGTTTATTCGGATAATACTCTATCCTTCATCAGGGAAACAGTTGTAGGAAGTTTTATGGTCCCTTGAAAAAAATCTGCACATAGTTTTTCTTTCAAACTTTGTCAGTTTGTTCCTTTGTGCACAGAGCTATTGCTCAGGGAATATTTCAGTATATTTGCTTTAAAAGCTAAAAGCTATACAAACGAGGACTTAACTAATAACCCTTAAATCTTACACGGGCACTAAGTGAACAGCGAGAATTTTAATAACAGTAAGCAATAATACCAAATCTTTTGACCTTTCCTAAAAATTATCGGGTTTAATGTTATAACAGAAAACTTTCAGAAGGGGTCCTTGCATTGCCATGGAAACCGTTTTCTTGAGGGCAGTATTTGTCCAATTCAATTATTTTCCTGTTCTTTCTTTTTATTTTACTGCTTTTAGTAGAAGCATAGTTAATATATACGGACTGGTTAGGAGACCATTGTTGTATGTCTTTGTTCACAATTTTCTTTTGTTTCTGG
>JAOBAT010105768.1:0-13228 GCA_026413305.1 Hydrozoanthus tunicans
CCCCCCCCCCCCCCCCCCCCCCCCCCCCCCCCCCCCCCCCCCCACGTGTACCCAGTATACCCCCTGCCTACGCGCCTTGCAAGGTATTTAGATTTGAAAAGGTTTGTTTGTAAACATTAGGGTTTCACGTGAAATCCGCCTATAACAGAGCGCGGGCTCGTTTTCTATTTTTTCTTTTTAATACACACACTTTTATAGAAAATAGAATAAGTACTTGCAGGAGCCCATAACTAGTTATGGGCTCCTGGTACTTGCAAAATCTTGCTTGAAAAAAACCCCATTATATTAATAAGTAAAGATCTAAACCTTTTCCAACGTATCTAACCAAACGAATGTAAGTTCAAAAATTTTTAATATTTTTTTCAAACCACACAATCAAATATAATAGATCTTTTCGATGACGTCATGGCAGCGCGAAATTTATCCGCAAGTGACCTGTAAGTGGTTGGATCGCAGGCTCATATTTAGACAGCCTCACTGTTTTGCAAGTTTTGATGGTTTTTCTTGTTCTAGAGAGATCAGCTGAATCAAGTAGAGCAGCGGACGCTGTTGAAAGCACTCTGTCTTGAGCGAAAATGGTATTTGAGAGTTATGTTGTGGAGCTTGTCAACAAATTTGCAGGCCAGTACTTAGATAACCTCGACCCTTCCCAGCTCAAACTTGGAATATGGGGAGGTAAGCTGGTTTCGAAAAACTCTATCGACTTTTAGCTCTAATTACAGCAGAGTTCAGTCACAGCGAATGTTAGAAAATTCGAGCTAATTTTATGTGCTTGATTTAAACTTGTGACTGTTTTCTTTCTAGGTGATGCCAAACTAGAGAATTTGAGTCTGAAGGAAAGTGCACTCGTAAGTTGAGGCTAGGGATAAAGTGGAGTGATTCACTGATTGTAAATTACACAGAGAAACGAATTTCCTAGAAGTCACGTGAAGCCTCTGTGTGCTTCGTTGCAATTTATTGCTTACACTACGGTTACAATTTCATCGTTAAGCCCACGAACGGACTAAAATTTTGAACTTTTGATTCTATTTCTATAAACAAAAACTTGATAGACGATAAAACTGTCGACTTTGATTGGGGGTGTGTAATTTTTCGAAACATATGTTTGCATATTTTTTAGATCAGAGATAATTTATTCTTGTTTTATTTTTCGTATTCATTTATGCTTCAGACGTGTATAAAGCTCTTGGCAAGATTGTTGTCCACCAAAAGTATATTGTTTGTGGCTTATTATGTTTAGAATATTTCTCAGCAGGTTATAGTCAGGTAACCTGTCTCGAGCTCGCGAACTAGTTTTTCGTCTCTGAGGTTTTGCTTGAACTCTGAATTCGAAGACAGCTGTACATGTGACCAATAATTAGTTAATGAAAAGAGAAACAGATTAAATTAGAAAAATTCTTGTTGTGCGAACTTAAAACTTTACGTGTTAACTATCTGTGGGAATAAGCGCGCCAATCTATTATAGCACTTAGTTTAAATTTTTAAAGTTTGTCGAATGTCGGTCAGTTGGAGATGAACAAAAAATATTATAATCACAAGACATGCAAACCAACAGGGAATAAGAGAAAAGTAAAATAACAATTTAAAAAAAACTTTTACACCGCGTTTATTGCTAAACCTCGGAAATTTTTTGTAAAAACTCCAAATAATTCCCAATTAAACTATTTATATAAATTTACAAGAATATTTTGAGAAGCTCTAGTTAACATTTTCAAATTCTAAAACCATTAATTATTTCAATACTTGAAAATTCCGTTGGTTGTTTGCAGTATTTTTATATTTGAACCTTCATAACTTTTGTTTTTTTTGTTGAGAGCCTCCTAAAATTCTGTCATTTATTATTTATAGATATTATATATATGAATGCAAACAGGCTAAAATTTATAATTTTTGGAACTGGACAGTTTTAGTCAAATTGGCTGCTATTATACATATCTTTGAGCAACTCATTCATATTTAATGGGGTATGTTTTGTGTGAACATGCAAATTAAATGTGCTTGTTATTGTTAAGCTTTGAGTTTGCCTTTAGAATTTTTTGTGCTTTCATGGTATAATTCCAGCCTCTTGGGATAAAATTTAATCAAATATCTGAATGCATTGTTAAAGGTTAATTGTGAGCTTACATTAGGTATTACTGATGATACTGAATTGAATTTACTCTTTCTGAAGGTGGTTGGTGATTCAATCAAAACATGTTTTTGAAAATCATTCCTGTTCCTTAAATTAATGTATCACAGATTGTCGCTTCTTTTTTGATCAAACTAAAAGATTTTACTGATCCAAACCTTTTTGGTGCCCACCCTTTAGGGTCTCTGTAAGTAATGGATGTGTTTGTATTTTCAGGATGACCTTGACTTACCGGTAAAAGTTTTAAGAGGGCATGTAGGTAAGTTGAATTATTAGACTCTGCAATGCAGCTTTTTCTATTGGTGCCAGCTGTGGTAAAAAGGTATGGAGATGCCCTGCAAACATTTAATTTACAATCTTTTTTTTAGTCATCTTAAATGAGAGAATCTTAAACTTGCAAATTTACTAGGGCCCTACAAAAAATATTGCAGTATTTTAATAATAAAATGAGAAAAAATAACCAAGATTTAGAATTAATTTAATAATTCAAATTGTATTTCATAAAATGATATATAAAAGTAAGACTATATAATGCTCCTATATTAAACAAGTTTTGATTTAATAATGGTAAGAGATTTGTCACCTTGAAGCTCAAAGTCCAGTTTGTCAAATTCTTGGCAAAGATAGTAAAACCAACTGTTGCTTTAATTACCTGAGTTTGTGGATACATGGGAGAGGTGAAAATTTTCTTTTGCATTTGTGTTATGGTCGTGTGTTGGTTTGCTTTTAACTACCATTTCAATCTCTTATGAATTTTTACAAAATCTTATTTTTTTTAAAATTCATTGATGCTATTAATTCTTGTTATGATCTCAAAGAAAAATATAGCCTGAAGGGTTGTCTTTCAATTCTAAAACTTGTCGAAGATAGGACCACATAAACTTTTAGCCTAAGCTGTTTGGGTCATCTTAAAATTCTGCTATTAATTTTTATCTTACTGGTGAATTTTTCTGTTGATTTTCAATTTTGTTTTGTAGAAAAACTTGTGCTGAAAATCCCATGGAAAAACCTCTACACAGAGCCTGTGATTGCACAAATTGATGGACTGTATTTACTGGTTAGACCCAACACAGGTATACTTTATCTATATCTAATTGGTTTATAAGGTTCAGTGCATTATATCCAATTACACGCTTTTTTAAAAAATTTGGCCACGGCTCATTGTTCTTAATTTTTCGGGCGATTTGAGCCTCAAATTGCTCTCAAAATGTTCTTATTTCTCTGTGTGGTTTAAGTCAAAGAAAAACTAAGCCAAAAGTGTTACATTGTTCATGACTGTATTGGAAAACAAATTTCGTCAATTTATCCCTGCGAGTTTATCTTGGAATCGCTGACATTTTCCCTGAGAAGATTTCCAGTGATTATAAACTGTGATGCATTTCTTGTTTATTCTTTAATGTTCAGTTAAAGATCGAAGTTCAGTAAAGTTTTCAAAAAAATTAGCTAGCGAGCATTAGCCTCAGCTGGTTCTTAAGTTGGCAAATCTGAGCCTCATTGTTGATTTTACAAAAAAAGCATGAAATATTGTGAAAATATTATTCCATTAATTCCCAGACTCACAAATTAAAGGAAGTTTAGAGTTGAACAACAAAAAACAAATTTCCTTCTTTTGGTGCAGGAATTAAGTACAATGAAGAAAAAGAGGAGAAAGCTATCCAAGAGAAAAAGAGACGACAACTTGAGGCCATTGAGTTTGCCAAGAAAATTGAAGAGGAGAAAAAGAAAGCAGGTAATTTCAACTTGTGAATTTTGTAATTTGACGTTATTTTCAAAGCGGTACATATATTGTTGAGTATTCCATCCCTTAGAGAAGGTTTGTAAATTTTTAAACTCAAGTCTTCTAGTTTGTGGGAGGCAAGAGCTTAGAATTGCTCCAAACTAACCCTGGAGCACTCTCTCTTGTATCTATGGTAACCTCCTGGCTGCTTCAAAGCCTTTTAATTGATAGATCTATAGCTCCAAACTTCTGCATGCCAATAATCGTTGTTGTCATTATATAACTACTAATTAAATACATTCATAAAAGTGCCTGTGAAGTGAAAAATTTTATAACTTCAGTGGATAGACCTTGCTAAATGAGGAAAAATGGTGAAAAAAATTTTGCTAAAATCTTTTCAGGTTCTTGAGATATTTATGTTTAAAATTTTCATCTGATGACATCTTGAGTGGTTCTGACAAATTTGCATTTTTTCAAAATCCACTGCCAATCTGTAACACTTTGGTGTATTTTAGCTAAAGTTGGATTATTGATCTACCCGAGGTAAGATGGATCATCAGCCCAAGTCTGGCTCAAACCCACAGATTGGCAGCAGATTTTAGAAAAATGCAAATTTGTTAGAACCACTCAAGACGTCATCAGATGCAATTTTTAAAAGTTGACATCTCAAGAACCAGGAATGATTTTGGCAAATTTTTTTTCCTCACTATTCCTCATTTAGCAAGGTCTATCCACTGAAATAATAAAAATTTTCACTTCATATGCACTTTAAATGCTGGCGCAACAAATTATAGTTTTGCATACTAAAGCTGTTTGTAGTTTATCATTGCCAACTACTGCAGAAGAACAAGACATTTTAATTAACTTTAGTTTTACCAGGGTAGGTTTTGCAGCGGCTTTGGGGAGCACGGCTTGGATGGGGTTGGATGTGGCTCTGTATCTGCGCTGTGAGCACAGAACTGGTGTACATTTCCGCCACATTTGATTTTCATTCAGAAGGCATGTTTTCGTGCATGATGTCATGAAAAACTGTGCTGAGTATGTGGTGAGCCCTAAGCAAGTATGGTGTACATAATAAATGCTTGAAAAAATGTGCATGATGCCAGGCTCGAAAACTAGCATAAAAATGAGCATCGGTACTGTGCGCATGGCCAAATAAAATTTTGCAAAGTTTCCTTTAGTTTATATTGTTGTTGCTGCGAGTAGCTATTATGAATTATAGATAAATGTTTACTGTAGCTCCCAAGAAAGAAGAGAAGGACAGTTTTGTGGAGAAGTTGGCAATGCATGTGGTGAAAAATCTACAGGTAAATTAGTTTAGAAAATGTTTGGAATCAAATACTTCCAGAAATTAAGATTGTATGAAGGTTTTCATCTATTGATCACTAAACCTTGTTGACAAATATTTTTCATTCGTCTAGCTCCAAAACATTGCAGGTGTTTTTTTTTTGTTTTAAATAATTGTTTGTATAATTAACAATTATTCCAAGAGTGCGCGTTGGATATGAGATGGTAAACAGCCGACGAGGTGCATAGCGCCGAGTTGGCTATAAATCATCTCATATCCAACAAGTGCGAATGGAATAATTGTTTTATTAAATTTAACTAGTTTTCTAAACTATTCCATACTTAAAAATAACAGCTAAGTTTTATTTAGAACCTATTTTTTGGCTTTGCAAACACTACAGTCAGTTTCCATATTTTGTGAACTCCGAATATGAGCTGATAACCGAGATTGAATGAACCAATCAGAACGCGTGAATCACAATATTCGAGATTGAACATTTAATAATATATGATATATCAAAGTGGAAGTCTTGAGAATTATGTTAAGAAGGGTGGAGGTAGTTTAATGAGGTTTTGCTTTTTAATAATATATCTTAAGCGTAGGATGGGTGTTATTAAATTTTTTTCCAGAGAGTAGGGTGGATGTTATGAAATTGTATCTAGAGGGTAGGGTGGGTAATATTAAAATTATATCTAGAGGGTAGGGTGGGTATTATTGAAACTATATCTAAAGGGTGGTTAATACTAAAATTATATCTAGAGGGTAGGGTGGGTAATACTTAAATTATATCTAGTGGGTAGGGTGGGTATTATTGAAACTATATCTAAAGGGTAGGGTGGGTAATACTGAAATTATATCTAGAGGGTAGGGTGGGTAATATTAAAATTATATCTAAAGGGTGGTTAATATTAAAATTATATCTAGAGGGTAGGATGGGTAATACTAATACTATATCTAGAGGGTAGGGTGGATAATTTTAATACTATATCTAGAGGGTAGGGTGGGTAATATTAAAACTATATCTAGAGGTTAGGATGGGTTTTATTGAAGTTATATCTAGAGGGTAGGGTGGGTATTATTAAAATTATATCTAGAGGGTTGGGTGGGAATTATGAAAATTATATCTAAAAGGTAGGTTAGGTATAAATGTGTTTAATATATCTAGAGGTAGGGATGTATTGGATTCAAGTAGATCTCCCACAGAAACTGATAGTTACAATTTAAAATTGTAACTGTCAGTTTCTGTGGAAGATCTTCTTGACTAATAATTTGAAAATAATTGTAAACTGTAGCATCCTGTTTTGATTTGTTAAACTTTTTGTTAAATCTTTTTGTTGATTAAGCATGCTTTTATTTTGAGTCATCTCAAATTTTGACTTGTTGACTAAAGTTTCACAGAAAATATTCCTGTGAGATAGACTCCAAGAAAAACATTTGTCAGAAGTATTTTGTATTATTGATGATACATGCTAGTACAAACATTAATTGCCTAGTTCTGATTTGATAATTGTTTCTTTTAGGTGTATATTGAAAACATCCATGTTCGTTATGAGGATTCTGTAAGTTTCGATTATTGAGAATATCAATGTGTTAAATAAATTAATGTTCATCATCACTATTAATTATGCTTATTAATTATCAGTATTACTCATTTGGTTTATCAACTCTTTTGCCATTTGTTTAATTCACTATTGATCTTTAAGAGTATTGTTATTACTGTTATTCATCATCATTTTTACAATCATCATTTGGTTTATCAACCTTTGGTTGAAAGAGCTGCAAAATTCTGCAATTTAAAAAAAATTTTCTTTTAGTTTAAACAAGAATTAAATGTCAATAGATCAATTTATAATCAAAGCTGGAAGTCACCTTGTTAAATTATACCACACACATCTTACCAAATAGCTCACTCATGATCATGTACATAGAAGTGACCCAAGAGATCGACAGAAAAAATTAGTCTCCAAGAGAATAAAAGCTTCAGTGCCTCCCATGAATACTCTGTGATTGAAGATGGTGAACTCTGAAGTTAAGATGTCTCAGTGATGTTTAGTTTTTTTTGTTGTGTTAAGCGTGGATTACCCATACAATATCAGACTATAAATAAGACTCCAGTTGATTTATGTTTTGCTGTATAAAGTAAGAAGAAATGTAAAGTATTTAAAAGTAAATAAAATATTTCAAGAGTGCCATACACTTTTTGTTGAATTATCATGAAGTTATTTTTGATATATTGTTTCTGTCCAGGTTACAGATCCTTCAGCTCCCTTTTCAATTGGTGTAACTCTGGAGAATCTCTCAGCACAGGTTTGTTTTGCAGTAGGAACAGACATAGCTCAGCCCCAGCTCAATCCCCAGTGACTGCTTGACTGTCTGTTTGGACTTTCTTCTTAACAGTGTAGCTGTACTATACCTTTGAATACTTGTAAAACAAAGCACTGACTGAGGGATGGGTAAATAGTGCACCGTCAGTTTCCATTGATAACATCACTCTCACAGAGCTGAAAGAAAGTTCTACCAACACTAAATAACTGTACCTTAACCTTTTTTTTCAGCTGTAAAAATCATAGAAAATGACACTGATTGTGGCATTGGCACAGTAGCAAAGTGAATCTATAGGCTGATAAACTATTTAGTTTAGTTTTGTGTATAAGTTATTTTAAATTATAGACTGAGAGGAAATGGAAGATACTGTTGATTTTCATGTATGTATCCCAGGGGCCCAACACACATATTTCAATAACAGTGGCTGGGGTTAGAGCTTTGCTATTGTTGATTTGATATGAAGAAAAATATGATACCCGAGATTATCCATACATTTTTTTTTGAAACCCAAAAAATAGACTGGCTTCCATAGACTCATAAAAATTTCTTTGGCCAAAATTTCAGACCCAAAAAAATTCTACCCCCTATATATCCACTTTTGAAATACTTCTGTTATTGCATATTTTCAATTTAAAAATAGTTGATTTGGTGTAGGAATCGATCGGCTTCTACTCCTAGAAAATTGACTAATCATGGTGTGTCTGTTCAGTGTGCATGGATAGAATGTCACAGAATAGAAATTAACAGCACTAATTCATAGTTGTTTAATATAAAGTTAAGCAACTACAAGTTAAACAACTATATGTAGACTTAGTTTGGCCTCTCAGCAGATGATCACATTGATTGAAACATGCATTTGTTCCAAAAGCATTAGTTAATTGATGGTTATGATGATGATGCACAGGGTTTGTCCAGGTCCTCAAAAACCTTAAAAGTCCTTAACTTTCACTTTCCAAAATTTGAGGCTTCAAAAGTCCTTATACTTTACAAAAATCAGTCATGGTCCTTAAAAAGTTCTTAAATTTTTGCTTTTTCACTGAAAGTGGCATTTTATGTGATGTTTCGAGAAGCATGAATCATACAGTTTGTTGAGTTTGAATGAAGCATACACTGTTATGTTGTCATAAAAAGTGCACAGTAATAGTTCTGCTTAGGTAATGCCAAATCAAAGCCTTGCAGTTCTATAGACTTTATAGTGTCAGGTCCACAAATAACAACAACTAAAACGTGCCTATAACTATATAACTGTGTCAAGAAAAATCAATATCATAAAAAGTCATGTTTTAGGTCAGTTCTGGTGGATGATGTCCCATGGCTTAGGTCCTCAAAAACCAATTATCTTACCTTAAAAAGTCCTAAAAAAGTCCTTAAACTTTGCTTTTAGAAAAACGGACAAACCCTGGATGCATGTTCATTCATACCTTTTGCAGCTTTAATTAAAGGCTGAATTACAGATATGGTCAGATTACATTACAAACTCAAAATTAACATAATTACATACTAACTTAATGTCAAGAGTAACTATATTTTACTGTTACAAACTGTTCAAGACGATCGGTGTTGTAAACCACTTTCCTAAAGCGAGGCCTTGCCATTAGATTACTAACTCCAAATTAACACAATTGCGTACTTGCTAGATTTAAGTAGTGTCAATATTTTACTGTTACAAACTGTTCAAAACAATCGGTGTTGTGAGCCACCTTTAATTCCTGAAGCAAGGCTTTGGCGTTAGATTATACTGACTGTTCATTGTTGCAATTAGTGTAGTTGTAACACTGCCAAGAGTTAAAATAATTGTTGTTTATGATACAACAAAAACAGGCGTTTTAAGAAGGACTGTATGATTGGTTCATGTTTGTCAGTTTTCTGACACCATACAGGTTGTATAAAACATGTAGGAAATCGATGTATATATATATTCATATTATTTTACAAACCAAAGTCCTCTGTTTTTAGCTGTTTTACTTTTATTAGTCCACAGATGAAAACTGGATACCTAAGGTGCTTGACTCTGCTGTTCAGATGGTACATAAGGTATGCTAGACACAACCTGCCCAGAATAAACAGCTGTCTGTTAGCCTGTCCACATTATCTGTACAAAGTATAATTTGTTAAAGTGCCTATAACACTAACAATTATTTTTGTAACCACTAAAAGTGTGTGGAAACTCAGGATGTCTAAGAAAATAATTTTGAAATCAGTCGTTTTTCTCGATTTTATATTCACATTCGAAGCTCAAGTTTTGTTGGTTCACGACTGTGTTGTAGGGGAACTGGGTTTTGACATCATTCCTGGACATCTTTGTATCAAAACACAGTAAGATGGATACGAATAAATCAGAGATTATTGATTCAGAAGTACATTCCAATTCCTCTTACAAGTCTTAGTTGTTTTGTATCTTTGTGTTTAAAAAGAACTCATTTGCTCAATGTTTTAATTCGGGAATGACATAACTATACCCAGTCCCTCAAAAAAGCAGTCATGAACCAAGATGTTGGAAAATTTTGCTAGTTCAAGTCACTGTAAAAAAAAATCACAGTTTGACCAAATTTTGAAATTTTTTTTGCAGAGTACTTTAAACTGTTTGTTAAATGACTTGATCCCGAAAAAGTAGTTAGCATTATATGCACTTTAAAATTTTTGTTCCGAGCAACCATTTCTTACTGTTGCTATAGAAGTGCTGAATCAGTATATATAGCTTAAATATGCATGTCGTTTTGCCTGTATGGTCCCCATGTGTTGAATCATTTTCAGTTTGTGGCAAAAACCCAACACAAGAGTTTAAAAAAGGCAAGCTAAAATTTATACATGAGCCATGTTTCACTTTAGCAACACTACACATTCAGTGTTTATATAATAATGGTCAATTTGGTATATTTGATGATCATGATAAACGAGATTGAGGGAGCCAATTAGAAAGCTAGCTGAGATTCAATATTTGAGGTTAAAACTTCAATAAACACAATTGCATGGTTTAAGCCTTTCCTTTTATATTGTGTTATTACATGTTTATTGTGTTTGTTTTATTGTATTTTATTTTTGAGCTGCATGGTATTGTATTTGTACTGCAAAGTAGTGTATTGTATGTTGCGCTCCTTTGTGTTACAGTTGGACATGGAGCCTTGTCTCGCACCTTAAATTTTCTTCTATCGTATCATAGTTGGTGAAGCTGGATAGTTTGTCTCTTTACTGGAACACTAGTGATGTCATTGGGGAACTACCAACCAAAGAAGAATGGGTGGTAGGTGTCGCCAAGCCTATGTCTTACATTTTTTCTACTAAAAGCTCATTCTGGTTACCGAACCACATGTGAGTTTTCGGGTTTTGAAATGGTGAGAATTTGGATACTTTCTATTACTGAACTTTCCTTTTGAGGCAAGTTGAATGACATACTTAGCTTGTATGAAATTAACTAGGATTTGAAAACCATGATGAAGGCTTTCACGGAAAAATAAGTTTTTACAACATGACTGCCTTTAATATATTTCCTTTGTGTGAGAGATGACCTAATTTTGTTCAAATAGAAAAAAGTAGACAGTCTTTGATTCATGTTATAGAGATAATGCAGTTTCAAAAATATTTGTTTTTTGATTACTGATACTCCTAACTCGACATGCCCACCTTTGGATTTTATCGCTTCCAGCATGAAACTCTGCAGTTTAGGTTGACCTCAGAGAACTTAATTTTCCCTCAAGGTGAAGCTAAGTTTCATTTGGCATTTCTTTTGTTTTCGTCTGACCTAGAACCCGTTCCCCTCGTGGTACAAGTGAAGTGAGTAAGAACGAGCAAAAAACAAAGCGGGTGCTGTCTTACTCACCCCAAGCTTCTTGTACGTACTGCCTGCCATGCAGGCTACATCATTTTATCATCGTCCAAAATGTTTAAATAACCAGTCTGTGAAGTTTTTTTAAAATGTTGAACATAAAACAGCAATCAAGTTCAGTAATTTGTTGCAGAGTATACAGTAGAAATCTCTTTGGGAGGTAATCTATTTCTGCGTGTTCAAAGAGAGGAACAATGCAATTTCTTCTGTAAATAAATGATAAAAAATCATACAACATTACTAGGTCATTGCCAAGAAGGGAATTGCAAGAACAGTTGGCAAGCGTTTTATTCCTGAAAGCTTCAAATATGGTAGGTTGGACATTAACCAAAAAGGGTTTTACGTATTTATGTATTTAATCGATCCAAAATTTTTGTGCCATTTCACCTGATCATGTGGTACAAAATTGGACATAAACAATAGCTGTTTAAATCATTTACAGTATGTTTGCTGCATGTATTTTGTAAACAGTACAGGTTCATGGTTTCTGCAGTTGAGCTCTATTGATTTGTTGTTTGCTTAACTAGTTTTACAGCCAATCTCTGCAACAACCAAAGCAAAGCTGAATTTGAAACCGGGCTCGGATTTGAGCATTCCAAAGGTAATTAGTTTTGAGCTAGTTATCGAACCAAAAATTTAAACAATTGTTTAGGTAAATGTGCAAGTAAATTTGTAGTAGTTGCGTAAGTAGCTAAGTAAGTTCGTTAGTGGTTAAATAAACGTGTGAGTAAGGGAGTAAGGGGTTAGGGCGTAAGGAAGTGAGAGAGAGAGGAGTGAGGGAGTAAGGGAGTAAGAGAGAGGGAGTGAAGAAGTGAGGAATAAGGGAGTGAGAGAGAGGGAGTGAGGGCATAAGGGAGTGAGGATGTTATTGAAAGGTAATGAGGGATTGAGAGAGAGGGAGTAAGAGAGTGAGAGAGAGGGAATGAGAGCATAAGGGAGTGAGGATGTAATTGTAAGGTAATGAGGGAGTGAGAGAGGGAGTAAAAGAGTGAGGGCATAAGGGAATGAGGACGCATGGGAACGAGAGAGAAAGGGAGTGAGGAAGTGATATTGAGAGGGGTTAGTTAAGGAGTGGAAGCGAGGGAGTGATCTTGAGAGAGAAGGGGAGTGAGGGCATAGGGGAATGAGAGAGAGAGGGAGTGAGTAAGGGACTGATTAAGGGAGTAATAAGATTGAGCTGGTTCTTTAATGATTTCCGCAGTGATGCAGAACATTTCACTTGTTCTTTCATAGTTTTCCAGGTGTTTTCAAGATGGTTCTTTAACGATGTTGATGTGTTCCTAAATCTAATGCTGCAAGGGGTTATACCGGGTTTTTAATGTTTCCTAAGACTCCTGCTATAGGAAATTTAATTTGTTCTTTAATGATTTTCCAGGTGTTCCTAATGCCAGTGCTGTAGAGGTCGTAGCTGACTTTGACTTTTTCCAGGTGTTCCTTAAGCTTAATGCTTCAGAGGTTTTCACACTTTTTTAACATTTTTCCAGGTGTTTCTAAGCCTGGTGCTTCAGGAGATTTCATTAGTGTTGAGTAGAAATCAATTCCACGACATCATGGAATTACTGGAGTCATTTGACATGATGTCGCGTAACGCGGCGTTTAGAAAGTACAAACCCGATGTGCCTTTGAAGAGTCATGCAAGAAAATGGTGAGGATTATCTGTCTTATGTACTCGTGTATTGCTTAATCAGAATGCCTTATAATGTAGGTTACTTTATGTTTCTGTAAGACGAGAGTAAGTGGGTTGTGCTGAAATCTTTATAGCACAAATTAAAGTTGATCTTTTGACTCAAATACCTCATTCTATGTGTAATGAAGCCCTATTCAATCCATGGCTTTGCTTGTTTTTATGATCGTGGTTGC
The DNA here is from genome assembly GCA_026413305.1 of Hydrozoanthus tunicans. Taxonomy (NCBI): domain Eukaryota; kingdom Metazoa; phylum Cnidaria; class Anthozoa; order Zoantharia; family Hydrozoanthidae; genus Hydrozoanthus; species Hydrozoanthus tunicans. The sequence continues at coordinate 13,142 of JAOBAT010105768.1, forward strand.
CAAACAAGAATTTGAAAACCAAGCCTTAGGGTTGATAGTGTTTCATTAAATTTAAAAAGAAAACAACTGCAACATGCGCAGTTCTTG
>JAOBAT010105790.1:3105-15237 GCA_026413305.1 Hydrozoanthus tunicans
TGCCCACTCATCTCGGGCTATGCCCACTCATCTCGGGCTATGCCCACTCATCTCGGGCTATGCCCACTCATCTCGGGTTATGCCCACTCATCTCAGGCTTTGCCCACTCATCTTGGGCTTTGCCCACTCATCTCTGGCTACAGTGCAGTGAGGTAACAACTTGAATCATCAACTTGACAAGTTTAATTATTTTCATTAACATTTTGTTCAGTTTTTACATTTACTCTTTTATACTTATAACAATTTTTTCCAAGCAGTCTCCTGTGTTTTTTATTTTTAATGAAATGGAAGAATCAAACTTTAAGAGAAGAGAAGGTAGTCGGTTTGAGACTGATGCTTCTTCAATACATAACGTTTTCATTGTTTTGAGAATTTGAAGACATTGAGATCTTTTAAATCTGCAGCGATACTGTTCCATAGTACAGTCACAATCAAGGCAATTATTTGTTTACCAGAATTGAAATGGTATCAAGCAAAATTGGAAAGAATATGAAACTTAGTCTAAACAACTTAAAATGCTCAGCACTGGAACGTAAAAGCATGTACAGCAAAATGTGAAATCGAGTACAAGGAACATCTGCAATCAGATTGACAATTTCGTGCTTCGCCTAATTCTTGTAACCTTTCCATCATGCTACAGCCGCTAAAATGACTGTTAAAAAGACTTTCATTAGTGGCTAAACAAAGAGAAACTCTCCACCAGTTACATAAATAATAAGTTAAATAATATCAATAGTATTTTTGTGACTATCAAACTTCAGCTTTGTTATGTGATTTCTCATTTTCTGAAGCCATTAAGTAGCAGTATGGCAGTTCTGCAACTTCACACCCAGCCAATTCATTGGGCTGCAGTAACTAAACAAACTGCAACCAAGTGAATAGGCTAGAGTGAAGAGCCGTAATCCATCAATCAAAATATGTTGTTATGAAAAATCATAGTTTTTGTAATGTTAAGTTCAAGGAATAATTCATTACCTCAAATACACTAATGGTCAAGTAATAAAACTTGTAATGTTAAGTTCAAAGAATAGTTTAAACTTAAATATTTTTATTAAATACGGGCTAAGCAAAGAGAAACTCTCCACCAGTTACATTTAAGTAACATCAATAATAGTTTTGACTATCAAACTTCAGCTTCGCTATGTGATTACTCATTTTCTGAAGCCATTAAGCAGCAGTATGGCAGTTCTGCAACTTCACACCCAGCCAATTCATGTGATGTACTTGTAATGTTAAGTTCAAAGAATAATTCAAACTTAGTACAATTGGTTTTTAACAAATACAGGAGTTATCATTAATATTTTAATAATTCATCCTTAATAAGTTTTATTAAATATGAGTGCTGCACCATTTCAGTCTGAGCCATAACCTTTCCATCATGTTACAGCCGCTAAATGACTGTTAAAAAGACTTTTTTAGAGGCTAAGCAAAGAGAAACTCTCCACCAGTTACATCTAAATAATATCAATAGTAGTTTTGACTATCAAACTTCAGCTTTGTTATGTAATTACTCATTTTTTGAAGCCATTAAGCAGCAGTATGGCAGTTCTACAACTTCACACCCAGCCAATTTATTGGGCTGCAGTAACTAAACAAACTGCAAACAAGTGAATAGGCTAGAGTGAAGAGCTGATTCCATCAATAAAAATAAATTGTTATAAAAAATCATAGTACTTGTAATGTTAAGTTCAAAGAACAATTCATTACCTCAAACACACTAATGGTCAAGTAATAAAATATCTCAATCACTAAAATATTTTATTCATAATAACTTCATAATACATCGATTACTTACTGTTTTTTGTATTTTATTTAACTAATCTCAATTGTATTGGATGATTGTTCAACCATTAAATGAGTGCTGCACCATAACAGTCTGAGTACTATTTACTTATTGATTACCATAGTAATCAACAGTCATACAGTAACAATATTATTATGTATAGTAAAAATAGTTGAAAAGGGCAAAACCCCCCCTAGACTCTCTGCAAAGCCTTATGATACTGCTGTCATTGTTTGAGTCAATTAAATTCAAGGGAACATATAAACTATACCTGAGACCCTGGGTCAACTCCTGGATGTGCCTGTCAGTAACTTTTGGCTGTCCCCTTTTTACAATGATGTATGGTCTGCAAATGGCATACAGTTCATATAATTATGATTGTTAACCTTCTTTACAGCATGGTTTTTACAGCTAGGAAAAACATTAACAAAAATTAAAACCACAAAAACAGCAAAACTTCTTTTAAATCTACTGTCAATTCAAAAGGCTCACTTAGCCTAATAATAATAATTTTTTTGCACGCACAATAAACCATTAACCCTTTCAATCCCAAAAACATCAAATATTAGTTAATTAAAATTCTCCCAACTTGAACGTTTCATGTTACCAGTTTCTACATTTATACGAGTTTTCCAGGGGGAGGCATGCCCCTTGGCCACCAAGGTGTTTGTGCTGTCAATCGGCTGAACCATTACATCCTGTTCTTCCAAATGCTAGCAAAAATCCTGGATATTCATTTTGCCTTCGGTGAATAATAACAATAATAACAAATTTTGAATGTACAAATATCAAGTCTTAATAGTAAGCAATTTGGAAGGCTATAAAAAGGAGCAGTAAAATAATCATTTATTGTTTTTTAGAACTAGTTCATCAATTAAGCCAGAACACCATGCAAAATCAATAATTGTTTCTTACCTACATACTCTTCCACCATCAGATGCAATTGTTACTGATCTGTGTTCAGTGATTAAAGGATTTCACTTTCAACAATAATAGTTGTAACAGTAATTGCTATGTGTACAACAAATTTATTACAACCCAAACTACTTAAGGTACCTTGATAAGTTTCTGAGATGGAAAAATGTTTTGAACTATTAATTGTTATTTCGTTATGTAAATATCATTCTTTATTCTTTATTCCCTTTAAAGGAAAATAAAGTACTTGTTGTTTAAGTGTTGCTATTAAATCTACATTTGACATCATGGAAACCAAGAGTGCACTCTCTCCTCCCTCCTTCCGGTTAGGGTTCCGTTTTTCTTGTTTAAAGCAAAAACTACACAGATTAGAGGCAAATTGAAGCAGTGGTTGGATCTACCAAGAGCCAAGCTATCTTAATCCAGATAGTCTTATACTCCAAAGGTAATATAATTATTCTAACCAAATTATGCCCACTTTTGTAAAAACAGGGTGGATTTCACCTGCACCCATTCAAAATGGACACATTATCCCAAGATACTCCAGTAACAACTAATATCAAATCTTTCTTAGAAAAGATGTTGTACTCACATTATTATAGTCAACTACAACTCATCCTATGATATTATTTTATTCATAACAACTATGTATATGTTTGTTGTGAAAAATGTTTTTTGTTAGTAGATAGAGAAAAAATAACTATTAAGAACATATTAAAGTTCTTCACATACCTGTTGCCATGATTTGGGTATATCGATACAAATTCATTCACATATCCCGCTAAAATTAAAGAAAGAAAATACAAATAAAGCAGAACCTCTATGTGCAAAAATGCTAATAAAGTGTGTTGCTGTATGGATTGTACACTGTAGTTGGCAAGGTTGACCACTTACTTGTCATAGAGTATTACTGGTAAAAAAGGTTACTGTGCTGGCGTTTTGTTCTTACCTTAAAACAGACTAGTGTATAATTTTTGTATTGTTAACCACAAGTCATTACAGTTTCAAATAGAGCACAAAGTGTATTCATTTTTTCAGTGATGTGCTGACGTGATTGTTCTAAACCTACAAGTAAACATAATATCGACAGAAATTATAGTCAAGTAAGGTGATTATGAGATGGGAACTAATCAAACACATTAAACTAATGAAGACGAAAAAAAACTCTTCTAAACTTTTTAAATTGATAGTATGGATTCTAGTTGGGAGAATTTTGCAAGATGTCATAAATTATTGTCAGGTTAAAAGCTTGAATTTGATGATTTTTAGATTTCCAAAAGGGAATGGAATTTATTAATTTAGCACAAAAAAGATCTCCAAAATTTCCACATTATTATTAATCATTTTTTCTTCTTCTTCTTCTTCTTCCAATTTAACTTAACTCCCTCTAGTTGAGGATTCTTTCAAGGATTCTTTTCAATTCTAAATTGTTTCTTTGGCCAATTATCAACATACCCAAAAAATGAAACAAGCCTAACCTCGCCTCATGAGTCGAAAAGTCCTGATTAGTCTCTTGTAACCTCGTATGACACCAAGCACAATTCCTGTGAACAGATGATTCCAAAGAAGTTACCAAAACTTTTACTCAAGTTTGTTACAAGTTAAAAGTTTAAATCAACAAAGTGTAAAACTTCTCCTATTCTCAGTGATACAACATGATTTTGTAAATACTAAAACTACTACAGTATTCCCCACATGGTCAGTGCCTAGCATTAGACGTAATATACCTTGACGCTTTGCATATCTGTATATACCCGAGCTATCAATCTCCCTTTGCGATGATAACTGTTAATTATATATCAACAGGAGGAAAATGAAGTTGCCTTTGTAAACAACAAAAACAATTATAAGTGAAAGGCAGTTACCATTCAAAAACACAACATAGACTCCAGGGTGGCTGAGCTCCTCTCCTGACAACAGGCTAACATCCTGGTAAAAGAAAAAACCAATGAAGTCTGAGGTGCAGTGGCCACATGGTTAGCATGTATATCTCACAATCTTAAGACTACAAATTTGGGCCCTGACCAAACCTTATACGAGACACTTTACACAACTTGTTTCCAGTTAACTCAGAATAGTTGTATACATGAGTATCAGCCTTTCCTTGGAACTAACCTGCACTGAATTAGTGTCCTGATCAGGAAAGTCCAAGAATTAATATTACTCTTATCCAGCATGTATAAGGAAACCGGAAGCACTGGCATGTAGGATTTTATAGTTGCAAGGTGCAAATGTGCAGGTAAGTTTTGCGCCACCAATGATCATCAGAATAATATTCAAAGACTGAGGATTCAGACGTTCAACAGAATCACACTGAGGAAGCATGCAAACCCTGGCAGTTTTCACTCACCTCTACACCTAGGTTGTAGGCCAACCTGACGATTGGTTGTTCATCTTGATCTGTTGTGATATGGGTCATCAGGGCAAGGTTCTTCACTAAACCACAGGCCTAAAAATGAAACAGTTTTTAGAACAAAAAACACAACGATACCAATTGTCACAAACAGCAGTCAACCAGCAAAATTAAGTGTTCATCAGTATTCATTAAATACTAGCTGGCTATATTTGAAAGTTTGCCTTCAGCTCTTAAAGTAGCAGCAAACCTTGATAAATATGACAAGATACTAACGTTTTAGTTTGTAGTTCCTTGGGTATGCTTAAAATGCCTACAACACTAACAATTATTTTTGTAACCACTAAAAGTGTTAGGAAACTAAGGTACTTAAGAAAATAATTCTTAAAATCGGCCTTTTTCTTGATTTTTTTATACACATTTGAAGTTCAAGAATTGTTGGTTCACAACCATGACGCCATTCTCGGACATCTCTGGATCAAAATACTGCAAGATGGTCATGAGTGAAACAGATTTTTTATTTAAGAGCAGATTCCAACATCTCATACAGTTCTCAGTTCTCTTGTCCCTTTGTGTTTAGAAAAGATCTCATTTGCTAAATATTATAAGTCAGGAATGGCATCACAATCCAGTCCCCCGAAAACCTGGTTGTGAACCAAGATGTCCAAAAAATTGGCTAGTTTGAGCCACTGTAGAAAAAAAAAACACAATTTGACCAAATTTCAAAATGTAAAAAGTAAGCATTATATGCACTTTATTTTTTCGTGGAAACACTTTTCATGAGATGTACATAGCGCTAATTGAATAAGTGTATTCTAGCATGTCATAGATGATTGTGTGACTCACCTCGCCCTCAGGGGTATCTGAGGGACAAACCATACCCCACTGAGAAGGCTGTAAGGAACGTGGTCCACTCACTTTTCGAGTCTTCTCAAACTGAGATTAATAAGCATGAAATGGATGTTAAAGTTCCCAATTAATTTCCATCAAAACAAAAACTAAACAGCTGGTAAACTGCCCTTCTAGTAGCCTGTGCCTTTTGTTTCTAATGGGACAGCATTGTTACCATGTAGGGGTAAAGTTGATAGTTAATATCATTTCTATATGACACTGTTTAAATCTGTTTAATCTTGAGTAGTCAATTAACAAACCGACTCTAAATGGAGCAGTTTTGCATTGCTAACCAATTTCTCATTTGAGCAGTGGCTTATTTTCTCAATATTGAGATCCAGATCACATATGCCTACATACATACAACACCTAGGTCCAATTGTTCAAAGACCAATTAGCCTAGCCCAGGGTTACGTTTTTTTAATGTTTAGTCCCTTTTCAATCCATGCTCATGCTTCTTATGACCCGTTAACTGACTTGGCTTAGAAACTTGTAGTCGGCATGTTTGTCTTGTATGAAACTCTGAGCCAGCAAACCTTTCATTGCAATGATACAAATATCTAAGTTTTTCCTTAACCCAGTGTTAAAATCTGCCAACTGAAACAATCAGGCTAAAAGTACCAATTGACTAAATCTAACCCTTTTATTGCTATGGGTGCCAAAAAATGAGTGACTAGTAAATTCTCAGAACTTATACACTAAATATTTAATAGTTTGGGAGAATTCTTTTTTAATCATAAACCATCTTATTTCTTTGACATATGGATGACCAAATTTCTAATTCTCAATACTTACATTTCTTATTGATACTGTAACTAAGATACAGACATACTTTGTAGGAGTGAAAGGGTTAAGATTGCAATTAAACATACCTGACTTGTAATTCTTGTCATCATACCAAGTGCTGAGATATATGAAAGTCTGGAGAGAACCTGCAGTAGTTAAATAGTACAAGCATCAATAACAGATCAAGTGCACATTAAGTAACTACACTTCAGTTTCTGGTTTTAATGATTATTACTAATCAGGCAAGAAGGCATCGAGTTAAGGTTTGGGTTCTGTCCTTTTTCTTTTTTTATTTCTATTTCTGTGTCAGGCACCTACTTATACCAAGGTTATGTGCATTTAGACTGTTCTAAAAACTAAGATGGTAGACAAAGCAGAATGAATTAACTACAATTTGTGCAAGTTTATACACACATTATTTTCAGCTTTAATGGCTAAAATTTCTTCAAAATGTGAGACTTCTGATGTTCAGTAAAATGAGTTTGGAGCATCACATGTCCTTTCAGAGGGAAAAACTTTTGCATTTGGCTTTGGCTTCATGTTTGAAAACTGTCAATAATAATAGTTTATGTCAACAAACTTCATACTTTTTGAACTGGATCAAGTTAAGTGATAACGATTTTTTTATTTCAAGATTCTCAAGTATTTTGGGAGCCAGCCAGAGCCAGGCAACGTCATACTATTAATTAATGAGCTCTCAACAATGCTGATTTACTGTGCACCTACCTGGGTCACTCCAGCTCTGTTCATATTAAAACGCTTGATAATCCAATTTCCCTTTAAATCAAATGACAAACCTCATTCTAAGTTATGCAACGCATTAAGACATTATCGACTAAAATGTTTACAAGGGAAACTGTGTGACTCAGATATTGTCCTGGGTTCAAATCTTTCTCTAATGTCTGACTGAATTTTGTTTTGTAAGCCATGATTCATAGCTCAGATGTTGTCCTAGGTTTGAAATCATTCTCTAATGACTAGCTGAGTTTGTGTTCTGTAAACAATGATTCATAAAATGCAACCAAACAGAGCAGAATACTCACCGAAGATATAGCATGTGACAACCCGTTAGTAATCTGGTCCTGTCGCATATGCTTCACAATGTCAAACTATTTAAAAAAAGTATGTAATCATATTACCAAACTGTACCTCATGTTAGAAATTAAAACAGTTTCAATGAAGAACACCCTTGTACTTTCCAACTGATTGTAACTATTTCACAGTAGTACAAGTGTCAACATTGAATAATAAAATTATTAAGGCAACCCTTTCAGTTTCCAGTTTTACTGGTGAAGCTCTTAAAGTGGCTATGAAGTGAAAAATTTAGTTACTTGCTAAATGAGTAATAGAGGTGAAAAAATGGCCAATCTTTTAAGGTGAACTCTCGAGAATTTAACATTAATTATTTTAACGTTTTCAACTGATGTTACTTTATTTTTAGGCAAGTTTGCATTTTTTAAGTTTCTGCAGCAAATCCATAATCTTTGGATGAATTCTAGCCAAGCTTGGACCAACGATGTGTCTACCTTGAGAATTGTGGGTTTGCAGCAGATTTTTTTAAAAAATGCAAATTTGCTGAAAATCAAAGTTAAATCATCAGTTGAAAACATTAATCGTTAATATCTCAAGGACCATAGAAGATTTTGAGACAATTTTTCCACCACTGTTCCTAAGTAAGGATATGGTCTATCCGCTGTGGTAAAAAATTTTTACATTTTTTTTTGCACTTTAATTGTTCAAGTTTGAGAGATTTTTATACATCTTTAGTTGCTTTGTTATGCTTAATTATCATTTTTTCGTAACAAAAACAATTATAGCCATTTTTTATGAGTATTGTAAGGGAAAGTTGAACATTGATGACTATAGCTCGAACTTCAAGGGCTAAACACACATTTCTGGAGATTGTACATGTATGTACATACCTGAGCAGCTCTTGGCTTCGGTATTGTTTGGTCAGCTATCTTCTTTAACTAAACCAGAATGAAAATTTAAAACAAAATGTATTACCTTAAAATTTGACAACACATAGCATCTAACATTTTCTGCATGTATAGCTAACTTCTTAGTTCTTTAAATAATCTTAAATAATTGAAGAGCTTGTGTGATTACAAATATTAGTGTGCACTAAGATAATTTTTATTAATTTTTTTGTTAAACTACAAATAAAGCGACAAAAAAACTAAACAGTTGAGTGACCCTTACAGCCCTAAACACCAACCCAATATTTATGTTGCAAGCATTATGATTTTATTCCGGATTAATATGTTAATGGCTTGTTGTTTACTTTATGATTTATGAACTTGTGTTATTTGCTTTTCCAAATGAATACTATATTTTTTTGCAAGTGCAAAAAAAAGGTTTAAATTATATCTTTATTTGTAATGCCTGTTACCTTTTCAGTGTCCTTTAGCAAACTGCTTGTTCATAGTGACATTTTCTGAAAAACTCACTTGTGCAATTAAATTCCAAATTGAACTCAAAGTCATATCATTTCTATACCTACTTGTATGCTTCCTATTATGAACTTATATGCAGACAACAATGTGTGTAAACAACAACATTAAAGAAACAAAAACTGATCAATCTTACCTCTGCATTAAATCTTTTAAACAAATCTTCAAAAAGAAGTGATAACAACTGCAAAATAAAATTGCCCAGAAATAGGCACTTGTTACTTTCTCATATTATGCATACATGGTTTCAACTAATATCTTAATAACCGAGTGCAAGGTCTGTGCAAAAGACAGTTGGCAAATATTTTCTTGGACAGACCAAGCAAATGAGATTATTAAATATTTTATACATGGCTTCAGTAAGAGAACAACAATTATCTCTGCAGGCTCACGTTAACAAGAACTTGGTCCAATAACTTCCAGGTCCTGTATGGGAAGTTATTGGACCGATTTTTGGCCTATCAGCATGCAGGATTTGGTCATTTTCCCTAGAAATTTGACTTAGAATGTAATAATCTTGCATATCTTGAATACATGTTTTATCTTACAGTTTAGCAGTACTGCAAATAGAACTTCTGTACAAGTTCTACAAACTGGCATCATCACATTGCCTGAGCAAAAAATAAAGTGATGAAGAAAAACTTGGACCATTCAGTACCTGGCCAGCCAGCTCAAGACGCTTATTTCCATAATAATCCCTATCATCTGGCCGAGTCTGTTGGGGACACAAGAAAAAAAATTAACTCTTAGGGTGAGAACTAGTCAAAATGACCTATGTAGGTAATGGCATGACTGTATATCTATGTTTTGCATTTAATATCCTAATTCTAGGGATTTTGGCAAGGGTTTCAAAAAAACTTTTTATCTTTGGTCTGGAGTAATTTGACACAAAAACAACTTAACATTTCACTATTTTTTCTAACCAAAACCACTGTTTTAGTCATTGATTTAAGCCTAAAAAACTGAGTCTTTGGATCTAAGCACAGAAGAACCAACCAGTTCTCCTTTATATGATGATTTGCATACACTGAGCACTGTCCTAGTTCTAGTAATATCAGTTCTGTCATTGATTTCATTCATGACTTTCCAACTACAAAACTACAAAATTTACACCGTTGCTGCCTGCAGCAAAGATAGCTATCATGGTAAGAGGCATAATTATATATTAGTATGATGCAGTTTTTACAACACGGTCATATTAAGTTACAAGACTCTCAGAAAGAGATTGAAGACTTTGGTAAAAATGCATGGTTTACTCACAAATCAAACAAGAATACACAAGTTCAATGATAGTTTTACCTTTCCAGCCTGAGTCAACAGCACTCTCCTGATCATGTGGGCAAGGTACACACATTTGCCACGGAAGTTATACTTCACTACCTGTGGACAAAATGCATTTAATAGACATCATTTAGTCTGCTTTGTTAGACAAACTCACTTTCGAAATAAAAAATTTCTAATTGCGCAGGCGCCAAAATGGCTGCCTTGTTCTTCAGAGCTCTTGTAATTTTATATTTTTTAAGCACTTGGAAGCAATTTTTTAACAACTATAAGTACTCTCAAGGGAAATTGACTAGATCAGGCAATGTCTACAGCCGGCCCGATATCACGGTTGCCCTTTCATTTAACGATACAAATCGAAGAAGAGCTCGTCTTGCACTGACATCGCGGAACAGAAGTTGAAGGGTTGTAGTGACATGGAGCTCCCGTGGATTGATGTTGCTTGCTGTTCCAGAAAATATGATTCTTCTGGATATTACCATCTGCTGCGACGTGGCGAGGAATCCAGGCAAAGAAACAGAAAAGACAACGGAACGAAAGTTTGCCTCGTACTCGATGAACAAGAAGTTCTGCTCTAACAACAGAATTGTACTGAGTCGCTGCTATCATTTCGCAAGTTTGGTTGGAAGCCACCTGCGGATATGATGCAAACTTGCAAGGATCTTGGAATTTTAAAATACAGAAGTAGAAGAGGGGGACGTTCTCACTATTGTTCCTATTATCTAGCCCAGACGAATGAAATAAAGTCCATCGAAGTAATTACAGATCAAAGAGTGGAATATCGGAAAAGAGAGAGATCTACAGAGCGATGTCTGTTGCAAATCCCTCGCACACCAGCTCGAGCAACTGCCCAAACTCAAGGGTTAGCTAAGCTAATGTTTATCAACATCTGTTTCGGCAGTTGTGTTGGAAGCTGACATAAAATCTATGGATATTGACATATGCGATGTTTCAGAAACACCTCTTAAACCGGACATGCCCGATGCCTGTGTGAATATTTCCAACTAAATAATCCATAGGAGAGACAGGAACTTTGCGGGTCTTGATAAAAGGAATAAAGGAGGGGTAGCTATTTACACAAGAAAAAACATAACTGTGCTGAGTGTTTACAAGTCCAAATTATACGAGCTCATCTCTGTCACTTTACTTCTTCCCTCGGGACATCGTATAGTAATCTGCAGCCTTTACCATCCACCAAAATTCAATTACAATGAGACTGAATTAAAGAGCTATCTTGTCAATCTCTTTGATAACGCCGTAGATAACTACCCTGACACTGTATTTGTTTGTGGCGGTGACCTCAACCAATTAGACTTAAATATTCTGCAAAATATGACCGGCTGGAATGCTCTCGTGGACTTTCCTACTCGTGGGAGTTTACACCTGGATAATTGTTTAACAAATTGCCCAGAGCTTTTTAATGAGTGTTTTCCATTCACTATGTCTATCAAAACAGATCACACTGGTTTTGTTGTCCTGGCTGGAACAAAGCTAAAGCCGATCCACAGCAAGGTCAAAATACTGGATTGCAGAGCACATCGAAAAGCTGATCTATATATGGCGCTTGCAATGGAGAAATGGGACAGTGTTTTAAGAACAAAGGATGTTGATGAAGCTGTGACAAAACTGGAGAATAAGATTCACTACCATATGAACAGGTGCATGCCATT
>JAOBAT010105801.1:0-15237 GCA_026413305.1 Hydrozoanthus tunicans
GGAGGGGGATAGCTTGTCAAATTACGTCTCAGGTGGCTGTCATTGTAGTAACTGTTCATGCGCATCGATCATGGTGGAGGGTGCCAAAGTATCGTTGAATTTATATTCAACGTCAAGTTTTTGTGTATCATGTGAGAAATATACATTTTAAAAGTTTGCAGTTTTCAGGCTTGGAATTTAGAATTTCTAGTTAGCTGTTCTTAATAAAAAGTGAAGTGTTGCGAGCTGAAATTTTTGCTTTCATTTGTTTTGTAGTAGTTAACTGGGTGCGAGTTAGATTCAATGTTAAACGCTAATGATACTAAATCAATTGTTTAATAGCGGAGTATTCATCTTATTGACCGTTGTTTAGCGACGTACGTATCTAGAGGAGGACAGTATGTTTTTACGTGTCTTTCAGCTCAGAAGCATTTGCCTAGCCGTACAAATTATCGGTGACCGGTTTTCGTTTCGTTTTTATGTGCCGCCACCCACCACCTCCCCGACAAAATTGGGTTCCTTAAAAACACCATTGTTTTGACTTCTTCCCCAAATGGTAGTCGGTAAGTTATAAGGCGGCAGGCGCCAGTCTGCCGTGCAGGAGGGCTGGGTTCGATTTTCCGGTGCCGGACCTTCAATCCGGGATCTTCAAATAACAGAGGAGAAGCTGCTGCTTTTATTCTTACACCTGCAAACGGTTTGACCTTCGAATCTTCTCGGATAAGGACATTAAACCGTAGACCCCCGGACCCTCGAAGGGGATCTCGAGTTCAGTATGTCAACAAAAAGACCCGGTGTTTGAACTATAGCCAAGTTAGAGCCAGTAATTAGCGCTTGACCTCATCTCATCTTTTATCCAGACAAGGACTACAAAAAGCTAATTTTACCATGAAATCTTTCAGTATTTTTGTTTATACATAAAGCGTTGCAAAATATCAAAATCTGTTTGAACGTACCAGCCCCATTGGTCTTGGTGAGAGCATAAGTAAATCACGAATAACGACATAGATTTTAATACAGTAGCCTGAAAACTCTTATTTAGGGCCGGGGGTACTCCCATATATTGTCTATACGGGTATGTGCCGCTGGAAAGGGTATGGTTTTCAAGCTATTTACTCTGGGATAGGGTCTAGAATCTTGAAATTTGGTCTAGAATAGGGTCACGTTTAACGGCATCGCTAAGCAGATAAAACAATTGTAATAACAAAACATTGAAATCCAGAGCACTTGAGCACTTTATATCCTGGGTTTTATATCGAGTAAGATGTTTTTGCTTTTCTATGACATACAGTGTAAACAAATCCTGTTTTGTTGTTGGGATTTAAAACGGGTACTCTGGTATGGGGTCACAAAGTTTGCAGAATTTACTCTAGTAAAGGGTAGGACTTTCGCAAACCCAGCGGCACACCCCCAACAAAACTATATTGAAGTACCCCCCCTCCCCTGGGGCTCTACGGGGGGGGTACTCCCATATATTGTCTGTACGGGTATGTGCCGCTGGAAAGGGTATGGTTTCAAGCCATTTACTCTGGGGTAGGGTCGAGTATCATAGAAATTTGGTCTAGAATAGGGTCACGTCTAACGACATTGCTAAGCGGATACAAAAACTGTAATAACTAAACATTGAAATCCAGAACACTTGAGCGCTTTATACCCGGGTTTTTTTTTATCGAGTCAGATGTTTTTGCTTTTCTATGACACACAGTGTAAACAAATCCTGTTTTAGTGTTGGGATTTAAAAGGGGTACGCCTTGTATTTTGTTACGTGCTCAAACGCTCGATTTAGTTCAAATTGCCCGGTCTTGCATGAAAAAATGAGTTTCTCTCATGCTCGCAAGTGCTCGCCAAGGACCACCTTTTATCTAATTAGAGTAGCCATATACGTTTTCAACTCAACTATCAACTTAAAGTCCCTATCAAGCTTAATTTTTTTACTTTTTAGATTTAAACTGTTGTCATCTGTGAACTCAAAATTTGAATAACCAAAGAAAATTTCCACGTCTAAGTATCCTTTTAACCAAAAAAAAAATCGGAATGTAAATTTTGACCGAGCAGGCCGGGGATTCGTAACCTGTGACGTAGCAGCAGTGAGTTATGTGGTTTTTGTTTAAAAAATTTCATTTCTATTAAAAAGATGTCAAAAAATAATTCATTAATCAAAGTTATATTACAGATGCTGCATTTCGAACTGTAGACGCCTTTCGTCGGACTAGAGGCAGAGTTTTTTCCACAGCAACCTTTAACGTGAAATATTTACTAAACTGTTACTATGGAAACACAGACACCTAATCTAGAGGTGGCGAATGGTAAATCCGAAACTGTCCGAAATGCCGAGTGGCCTTTTAAAAATCCGTGCCCGAAACGTTACGGATACGCAAAATCCGAGAATGATACTTTTAATCCGAGCTATTTTGTAAGAAAAACCACGACTGCAAGACGGAGAAAAATGAAAGTACAAAACCTCAAGACATAACAAAAAATTTTGAGAACTAACCGTGACTTTCATTCTTTTAAGAGATCATTCACTGCCCTGCCTACACATCCACTTCAGCTTTATAAGATGTAAAAGCGATCGAGTGTTTTAACGGTCTGAGAAACGTCATTTTATTTAAACGGTTTAATAAAAAATGTCTTATCCGCGCATTAATTTTTCATTAAATAATTTCACTAGTAAAGACTACGATCACGCATGTTTGAAAATTCACATTGTGTTTTCAATCCTGCGACAAAACCATCTAATTCCTCAAATCGCTTAATTTTTTTCCCTTTTCTCCTCGAAATTAATTGCGAACGAGTTTGGGTTATTATCTTGTCACTTGAATAAGAAGTAATAATTTTTCACGAGTGAAAAGTCTCCCCTGGGAGAAATGATTAGCAATCAATCATTCAACGGCTTTGTTATGAATTCTTTACTCCTTTCAATAATTATAAATGTAAATACTAATAAAAATACAAACAAACTATTTCCATAGAGAACTCTGTAAACGGTGGAAGTGCTTAAGAAATATTGGCGTTAATAATTTTATAGTCTTGCTTTAACTATGAAGAAATGATTTCGCGAAGAACTTCAGTAGAACAAACTTTTGTGAGCGAGGCGCAACCGAACAGAACTGGATTTTTGGCCACGCAAGATGGTAGTTTTGTCTTTAGAAGCGGAGCAAAAAAGGTTAACCGAAGACGAGTGAATCAGAAAGAGTACGAACTGTTGTCACAATCGTACACGGAGTTAAAGCAAGAGAACGCGTCGCTCTTGTTTCAAAAAGAGATCCTCGAAAGTCAGCTTCTAGATGTAAAAACGCAGTATCTGTCACTTCAAAAGGATTATGAGCTGCTGGCAGAGCGGTTTGAGTTGGTAAAAAACCGTGAGGAATGGGGAAAGCTGGTTCGTGGCAAAGACGTTGAGTTGAAACGATCAAAGAAAGTTATTCGCAAAATGCAGCTTGATAGAGACTTGGCCATAAGCCAAAAAATTGAAGCTGAAGCAGAAATTAAAGACCTGAAGCACAGGCTACAGAAAAAAGACGATGAGGTAAAAAATATTCGAGTGGTGGAGAAAATTCAAAGTAAAGCAAAAGTTCTTGGTGAGACGGAGAGGCTGCGAGGCGAACTAAACGAGACTTTAGCAAAGTTACAACAACAGGAAAGGCAACTTAACAAGCACAAGAGCGAAACGCGTGATTTGACTAAAGTTAGTGAAGAAAGAAAGATTGCATTGCAGAATCTACGGACACGGCTAATAAGTAAGGAATCGCAAGTTGATTGTCTTATGAAAGAAGTGAGTAATGGCACGCGTGTTTGGTGCGGATATGACTAACAACAATTCGCTACCATAAAACATCCAGTTAATCAATCAATCTGTCAATCAACCAATCAGTTTATTTAAACACGCAACACCAAAAGGGCTCGCATTATATAAGTCAATCTGTACGTGTATATTGAAGAACAGACCATAGCACCGTTTGGAATCCCTGCTCTTACCGACACAGCAAGGGTTCATTAACGTCTTTTTCTTCTTTTTTTTTTGTCTGTCATGTAAAAAAGAAGAAAAATACGTTAATGAACTCTTGCCGACCAGTGTATGGATTTTTTTTAAGCCTGGTTTCCTTATTGTAATCGCTCCTGTCGCTACTGACGACAAAAAGCGTCCTCAAATTTTTTTGAGCGATGCTAGCGATAAGGTGTTTCCATATGATCGACGCTGTCGCTCCAGTGCGCGAATTTGGCGCTATTTTGAACATGGCGGCAGATGCGAACGAATGACTTCGTATACTACACTCCGTGAAGGCATTTACGTCTCTACTAAAATTTAATGTGGTTTCCATTAAAAAATACACCGTTGCTCCCGTCCCTATTATCGCTGCTGACCAGTGTGTTTCCATATATCGCTACCTTCACTGAAACACGTTTTTCGACGACAGTAGCAACACAGGAGCGATTATATGGAAACCGGGCTTTAAGTCCACCGCTATGGCGCTAGAGGACACTATAAGATTAACGTCTCTGTCCAAGGAAGGTACCGTAGTGATTCCAAGGTAAATCCGCGACTGTCCGAGATGCCGAGATAGCCGCTTTAAAACCCGAGCCCGACGAAAGCAATGAATGATCTGAGACCAACACGTGACAACACAAAAAACCCGAGACTGAGACCTATGTACCGAGACACCAAGTTAATTCGATTTCAAGAAAAACACAGATTTCGAGTTCCATCGGAAAATAAGGAGAATGCGAGCCATCTTGTGAGAAAACCCGAAACTGTGAGACGGGAAAAAATGAAGGTTAGAGACCTAGAGACAAGACAAAAAACAATAACTAGCTTTGGCAAGACTTTCGTTTTCTTTTTTAAGGTACCACTCGCTACCCCTTAAGGAGTAAGGCCGCCCAAATACAGTACAAGACCGAGCCGGGAATCGAACCCAGTCCCTGGGCCTCTCGAGATCTAGCTTCCGAACTGGGTAGAGCGCACAAAAGGTTCAGATTCGTCATTAGCCTTTCAGTCCCATTCTGTTCAACATATACATTCTCCTCACATAACACAAGCAAAATAAGGCAATTAGTAATGAGATTATGAGAGTTGATCAAACTAAGCGTACTACTGAAGATGAAAAGTAAAACTCTCCTAAACTTGTTCAACGAAAACTTTGGGCTCTAGTTGGGAGAATTTCCCAACACCACTGGGACAAAAAGCTTAGTGTTAGTCAAGCTTAACAATAGCTAGCCTATGTAGAGCATTTCGCGCGTGCAGGGCAAGTTTCTCCAAACCGCTGGAACTCTTCATGAACTGCGAAACACGAGCATGCAAATTACTGACCTTTCTACAGTCTACTGAAAACCTTTGATTTGTTAACAAAATACCAATTTCCCTACTTTCTATGTCTAACGTGAAAATTAAAAAAAAGGTTTTCAAAGTTTAAACAAGCCGGAAAGTACATCGTTATAACAAATAAATCGAGTGCAAAGGTTTTAATTTCGTATCGACAAAGCTTAAATTTTGTCTTTTTTGATAACAAACTTGACCTAGCCATGCACTCTCACCAACAGCGGCGACGAGTGTCGCAAAACTAAAAAATAGTGTGGCTTATTCACGCTCAAAACCCCCATGGAAAAAGCAAACACTTTGCATTTTTAAATGCTAATTATAGTAATAGCTTTTATTATTTCTGACCCTTTCGTTTTGATTACTACTGCATTTTCTTCTCAAATAGGTTCTATTGTTTTATTTCCTTTTGTTTTTTACCTACCCACATTGGGCAATAACTTTTTCCGTCAGTATATAACTACCTCTCGATTATAAATTTCTCTCACACATTTTTCGTTCACTCCGACGAAGGATTAACAGTCCTAAAAAGTCAGTATCTTTCAACTTTCCGGTGACATAACTTGAAATATTTACCAGATACATAGCAATAACAACCCTTCAGGCCGTGTTGCGTTGAAGATGTGATTTTCGCTGAGTTTGTCACAGCATTACGTCAGATATTTAAAAATAGACTTGTCCAGATTTGTTTATGCCACGAACTGACAACCAAAGTCCAATAATATCGATTATTTGTTACGACAACCAATCAGAACTCGAGTTTGGGTTTTGCCTTTGGGTTTGAGCCTACATTAGCAAGCGAAACAAACATTCGGGCAGGAGAGAATAATATCTTCGAGTTGTTGCAGCTGTTTCGCTCCGAAATCGAAAATTTATCCTGAGGTAAAGCTTCCATTTTCGCTTTAAAGATGGAGGACTTTTTTGATGAGTATGAGCACTACAACTTTGACAAGAACGCAACCGATGTTTCCAACTCTCGCAAAGGACGAACGAAGAAAGAGGCGAGTTTGAACACAAACCGTTTCAGTCCTGGAGGCCATGAGCGAAAGATGGTGATAAAAATTCAAAACACCGAACGCAAGAGGAAAGAGAGGAACAGGAAGAAATCCGAATGAAAAATATGGCGGAATTCCTTCTGGCTTGCGGCGGCATAGGACTCGACAAGGATTTTCTGTAACACAATAAAGAAGCAGATATTTGGGGAGTTTCACATCCATGTTTTCGCAGTAACAGCAAGAGCTGAAGAAAATTGACCGCAGATCCATTATACATTAACTACCTTAACTAAATTTGTTACTGTAGACGCCTTCGTTTGAGGCAAGGACTTTTCGTTTCTGGTTTCAATGTGGAAAAACAAAAAGGGCTATATTTATAAAGAGCACGTGTTGTGTGCATGCATGCTTGAGAACTCTTGGCAATATATCACGTCTCTTTTAGACAAACAAGATTTGTTCGTTTTTCAGGTTTGATATTGGTCGCCAACTGTCTCGTTAAGCCAATTCCTGTTGTTAAGTTGCCTAATACTTCCTAGTTTGTTAAGGCAGGCCTTTATTTCACTAGCTGTCTGTAATTTGGAGAGAAATATTTTTGTTGTTTTTGTTGTTAAACCATTGCATGCGGTTGATGTTTATTTTCGACATGACCTGGTATAACCCAGTATTCATAATATTGTTAAGTCACCGTTGGGTGGCATAATTCATTTTTAGTCTACAAAGCAAGAATTGAATGTAATTCTGGGGATGGACAAGAATAAACAACTTTATTGAAATTCAAAAGATGCTGTGTTGACATAAGTGTACTGCAGGTTGCAGGTTGATGCTTGTTTTTGTAAAAAATGAAATATTTCAATGTAATGTTCGTAAAAGCGTTTTGTCTAAGGACTAACAGTCAACAAGAGTTGGGCTGGTCACAATTTTTATATATTTGCTCCAAGTTCAAAGATTAAGCAGATTAATTTGTATCATTACCCCAAAACAATATACTACATAAATTTCTTTAATCAATTGCAGAGGATTTAGGGTAAGAAACCAAACAGATATCCTAACTTATGCAACTTTGCATAGCCTTCTCTGATATATGAACGCAAGTTCTTGGAATTAAATCTGGATCAATGTGGCCACAAGTCAAAACAACAAAACACAGCAAGAAATAAAAGACATCACAATGATTAAAAGGGGTCAGGTTTCCCTGGATTGATCTCGAAAAATTGAGGACATGATGTTTAGTAAAGGGGGGAGGGGGTTCTTGGTTTATTACTCCTAAAAATAGCAGTTACGCTAATACCAGGAGGTAGGGGGGGGGGTAATCAATTGAACTTGGGGTAGAGGGTGCTGCCCGAGCTCTAGAACCTTAAACCTATTCATGTAATTAAGTTATAGATTTCTAAAGGCGTGTTCCCCAACCAAATTGTTGGGAGGGGGATGGTACTAGCTCTGAAGACAAGTAGATGAACTTTTTATATTTCTATATAAATAAAGCATTCTAGCTAGTTAAGCACCATGTGTTGTATGTACTTCAAGTTTAATTATCTGTGCAGCAATCCAATTAGTTTGCTAACCAAAAAATTAATTTGAAACGATCAGTTAGCAGGCTAGTTAGCTGGTAATGTACAAATATTTCAACCTCTGGAGCTTGAGAACAGGCAGGTTTGTACCCAGAGAGGGCCCAGATGGTGGGGGAGGAAGGGGGACACCCTCTATTTGAGTAATAGGGGTGCTTCTATTTCTTAGTTGTCAAGATTAGTGATTTGCTATTTCTAGGGGTTCAAAAACAGAATGAACATAATAGTTTCGATAGTTTTTTCCTTTCCTTTTCAAAATCATACTATAAGGTATTTTTTAGCGAAAACTGAAGCAACACATATAAGCCTGTGAAAAAACAGAGAAAATTGAATTTTCATATTTTAGTTAGTTTTAGAGCTAAAATGAAGTATGTTAACCCAAATCTGCGAAAATGCCTGCACATTTTACTTTTTTTACAAACCTGTGAAAAAAATGGTGAAACAACAATTATGACTTCATAACTTGGAACCAATTTATCATTTGAGGGAAAAAAATCAGACATATTTTGAAATCATTGACACGAACTCATTACCTTTGCAAAATAGTTCAGTTGTCTAATGAAAACAAATTTTAAAAATAAACACGATATGGGCCCAGTCTCAATCTGTCGGGCATAAGGCTCGGTAGCCAAGTCTGGCATTGTGATTTAAACATGGCGGACAAGGAGGATAAGGTTCGTAGAAGAAAACATGCGGCGAAAATTCATCGTAAGAAACAGAAGGAAAAATGGTTAGAGGAGGAAAAAGAAATGAGAGAACTAGAAGAACGATGTCAAAATGTGAGCGTGAGTTTAACTTTTGATTTTCTCTCGCTTTTAGCTTTTCCAACAACTTGTTGTGAGCGACTATATTCCTCGCTCACGTGGATTGATATACCGTCGTACTTACTTCTTTGGATTTAATGTTGAAGAATAACTTCAGAGATATATAATGGACTGAATATATCGTTTTCGTACAATTCACTCAGGTTCGATTGCTAAATAATTAGCAGTCAACACACCAAAGAAATTAGAACGTGCACTCTATACCAAACACTTTTAGACTCATCCCAAGCTTTACCTTAGAAGTGTTTTTTGCAGAATTTTTGATATTTTAGGAGATGTTTGTACTTGTAAAAGTCAACTAATACGATAATGATAACAGAACAAATTTGATATTAAAAGCTGCTTTCGGCTTCTTGTTCAAACATCAGTTGTTGCTTTTTCTCACCATTTCCTTTGTTTTTTCTCATTTTTTCTTAACATAAATCTCAACCCCCCCCCCTTTAATGTAAATTTAACGTTAGGCTTTATCAGATAGATTTTCCGACAGCCACCTACCAACACCACATTTGTGTTGTTGGGGGTGAAAGGGTCAACAGTATGCATGCCTGGCTCAGTCTCTAAAAACTGTGCCACTAAGCACTTTGGACATTGGGCTCGATCCCCAGCTTTGTCAAGGGTTGAACTTTTGTGCTGCTTCTTTTGATACACCGTTCATGGACAGGGATCTTAAGCCATTGCGCCCAGCCATCAATCTTCTTTCAAGAAGGGTAGGCTGTATCAGTAAACAAAAGATTAATAATAAAAGAAAACGGGATAAACTTCTGTCCTCACCCATACTTAATTATGCATTCAAAGCTATTGACCTTCAGATGAAAATATCGCAGATAAACCTCACTTTACAAGCAACCACTAATCTTGAAATCACTGTGAGGGCTAGGAGTAATGGTTAGTGTTTTTTGGTTAAGGATTATATCTTTTAATTCCTGAAAAGAAAATGAGGAGTTTTGCAACCTTGAACTGCATGAAAATGTGAAGTTTGATGGCAATTACTATATGCATAATTAAGTTTCTCAGGTTAGTACAACAATTTTACTGAAAACAGTTTGACATGATGATTAAAATTTCCTCACAAGTTATGGTTGATGGAAGTGACAGTTACATATCACTAATTTTGTATTCTGTAATTTTCTCATTAAGATCACTTAATATTGATTCTGATAAGATTGTACTTTTGAATAACATCTCTTTTTTATTTCAGATTGACTTATCAACAGTGTCTACTTTTTCTGATTTCCCAATTTCCCAAAAAACTATTGGAGGTAAATAGTTTTATTTATTTATTTTCATATAACTGAACATTTTTGTGTACTACTGTGAAAATATTTTAGAGTTTTTTTGCTTTATTTAAGAAACATGTTTTAATCTTGATGTGGATAATATTATTTGAGATAATGCTCTATTTGTTTTACAATTTAAAGGTCTTACAAATGCTGGCTATAGAACTCCTACAGAAATCCAGAGGGAGGGAATAGCCATAGCCCTCAGAGGGTGCGATGTGCTGGGAGCAGCAAAGACTGGTTCAGGCAAAACTCTCGCATTTCTTATACCTGTAAGTTGATACTTAATAAATTAATGGTAGAGTGAATCTTGGATATATAGTTGAATAAGAAATTTTTATTCGCAATTTGAAAGCTCAGAAAAAATTCTCAGTCATGGTGGTAATCGAACCTCTCCATAGCTCAGTGGGTAGAGTATCTGACTGGTAATCAGAGGAGTGTGGGTTCAATTCCTGTCAGTGACTCGGCTCCCCATGTGAGTCTCTGTATCTCAGTAGGTAGAGCATCTGACCGGTAATCAGAGGGTTGTGGGTTCGATTCCCGTCAGTGACTCGGCTCCCCATGTGAGTCTCCGTAGCCTAGTGGGTAGAGCATCTAACTGGTAATCAGAGGAGTGTGGGTTCGATTCCCGTCAGTGACTCGGCTCCCCATGTGAGTCTCCATAACTTAGTGGGTAGAGCATCTGACCGGTAATCAGAGGAATGTGGGTTCGATTCCCGTCAGTGACTCGGCTCCCCATGTGAGTCTCCGTACCTCAGTGGGTAGAGCATCTGACTGGTAATCAGAGGAGTGTGGATTTGATTCCTGTCAGTGACTTGGCTCCCCATGTGAGTCTCCATAGATTAGTGAGTAGAGCATCTGACCGGTAATCAGAGGAGTGTGGGTTCGATTCCTGTTAGTGACTCGGCTCCCCATATAAGTCTCCGTAGCTTAGTGGGTAGAGCATCTGACTGGTAATCAGAGGAATGTGGGTTCGATTCCCATCAGTGACTCAGCTCCCCATGTGAGTCTCCGTAGCTCAGTGGGTAGAGCATCTGACCGGTAATCAGAGGAGTGTGGGTTCGATTCCTGTCAGTGACTCAGAATTTTTTCTGAGCGTTCAACTTGTGAATCAAAACTTTCTTCTTGATACTTAATGGTTCATGCTAAGCTCCTCTTTACAGAAAAGTGGGGAGGGGGAGGGGGGAAGAAATTATGTGCCCCTTTATACTGCCTCTGGAACCTTCATGGCCATACTTCAACTCCCTCTTTCCCTTTCTGACATTGCTCCAATATCCTGATGTTGCTAAATATCTCACCTCCCATCTTTGATATTCTACACCCCATTCTGTGATACCCCACTTTCTGCACCCTTTAAGCCAACAAGATATGTTCAGCACACCACTTTCTGGTAGAAAACTTCAGCAGAGCAATTGTTTTTGATTGGCTGTGAAAGCTGTTTGGTTCTTTGACAGATTGTAGAACTATTATGGAGGCAGAAATGGACATCGATTGATGGCCTGGGTGCACTCGTTATCACACCAACCCGGGAGCTGGTCAGTTTTAAACAAAATAATTATCCTTTATTGACAAGCAAATCTAAGTAATTTGTACAAACCAGGTCATTTTGTAATTAGAGAATGGAAATTGATCAAACGTATCAAACTACTGTACTAGAGATGAAAAGCAAAATTCTCCTAAACTGGTTACAGGATAAGTGTGAGTTCTAGTAGGGAGAATTCAGCAGTACGACATTTGGTGACAGTAGTTGGGGCGTTGAACATGAACATTGCCTTCTTATATTATTGAATATTTTCAAGGGTTCATTAACGTCTTTTTCTTCTTTTTTCGGACGTGATATAAAATCGAGTAAGGTCAACCAACTGCCAGTCTTCCCTCAGCCTAACACAATTCTTTGACTTGCGCAGTTGGCAACAGCTTTGCAACCGCCCGCAAAGCCATGGAGGACCAAATTTTCTAGTTTTATCCCAGAGAGCTCACTTGATTAGCAGTGAGAAAAATATGGCGGTCACTGAGCTGAGAAACTGAAACTGTAACCTTCAGTTGGTTACCCTTACTCGATTTTATGTCACGTCTGAAAAAAGAAAAGACGTTAATGAACCCTTGATATTTTGGATAAATAACAAGAAATTATTAGCCACGGACTTGTGTTTCACTCTTCAATGAAAAGATATACATGAACATTGCCTTCTTTTATTATTGAATATTGTGGATAAATTACAAATAATTATTAGTCATAGACTTGTGTTTCACTCTTCAATGTTTCGGCTTACTACCTTCATTATTAGGGTTGCTTCCCCAGTTCTCTTCTGGGTTCCTATTTTTTTTTAAAATGAAAAGAGATACCACCTGCATTTGTGATCTTCTTAAACCTGTTTATCAGCATAACAAGTGTACATTAATTTGCGAATTTAATAATTTCTTTTTGATAAAATGATATTTAATTATGATATTTAAGTTTCTTTTGTAAATTTTATACATTTATTTTTTAGTACATTATATACTGAGAGCATTTAAACAGATAAAAGGTCCAGTTTTGTGTTTCCATTTTCAGGCTTATCAGATTTTTGAGGTACTGTGCAAAGTCGGCCAGAAACATGATTTGTCTGCTGGACTAATTATTGGGGGCAAGGTAATGTGCATAATTTAAGGAATTTATTAACATAATATTAATGATTATTACAGCAAGTGCTGTCAATGAAACATTTTTCAAGTACTCCCCTTGTCTATCCCAGACCTAATTTAGATAAAGATCTTTTTTTGTATTATTTCAGGATTTAAAACATGAACAAGAAAGAATTCAAAGAACGAACGTTATCATCTGTACTCCAGGAAGATTATTGCAACACATGGATGAAACTGCTAACTTTGAATGTAACTCACTGCAGATTCTAGGTATAAATCAAGCTAGCCTGCTTGCTGGCTATTGGGTGTTCCTTGAAGTGGAAAAATTCACAGGCTGTGTTATTTCTGCTTGATCTTGGATTTCATGGTTGAGCAAAATTGGGTGTTAGCAAAAAATGGGCAAGAGGGTGGAGAGGGAAAGGGAGGTGGAGAAAAATATTTCACTCTGGTCTTTTCCTTAAGCTGATCGATGCTGCTTAACCATGAAGTCTAAAAGGAAGCAGCAATGGTGTGCCCTGTGAGCTTGCTGCGCTAAAAAAAACACCCAAGTTCCTGGAAGCAGGCTAAATTCAAGCCATCATTTGTTTGGTTTTGTTTTTGCCATGTTTAGTTTGGATTGGCTGGTGTTGGTTGGTTCTGGGCCCCCAAATGTGACAAATTTTGTGTTGGTAAATTCTCCCAACTAGAATTCATACTTTTCATGCAATCTGTTTGGGAGAATTTAACTTTTCATCTTCAGTAGTTTACCTTGTTTGATTCCTGCTTTCTCATTAACGAAGCAATTAATTTGTAAGAAGGTAGATTATTGTTGGAAAACAAGCTGGTGCCAAAAGTGTTAAAATGATGTCAAATGAGTTACTAATCATTCCTAGGCCAGGTTTTCCAGTTTTTTAAAATTACATTTTGTTTGGTTTTGGTGCTCAAAACACAATGATTTGGTGTCCTTTTGATAAACTTTTGATGATGTGATATGTGCTAATTGTAAAGTTGTTGCATTATAGTCAGGAATCCAATGGGATAAATAAGAAACAATTGTTATATATATAATTTTGTATAGTTAGTCAGTTGTGCAAATATTGATCTGGTATGTCAAGAAGTAATTATAGTCTTTTTCTTGTTTATTATGGACAACCATGACTCCCTAGTTCTTGACGAGGCTGATAGAATTTTGGACATGGGATTTGTTTCAACTCTAAATGCTATCCTAGAGAATCTTCCATGTGAGAGACAAACTTTGCTCTACTCTGCAACTCAGACGAGGTATGAATCGACCTAGCATAATATGCTGGTCAACTCTGCTCCCTTTTCACAAATTCTCATCAAACTCATTCAAAATTTGTGTAAGACTTGTTTATATAAAGATTTGATAAAATTGAATTATAAGTTGATCTCAGCTGATAAATATATATTAATTTTATGAAGTCTGCTGACTTTAAAAAATTATGGTCATCTCTAATGGGAATTTATCAAATATATATACCATGTCAATTATTAGTTTCTGCAAAGAGTCTAGACTAACACTAATAAATATAGCTATAAACGTCTTCGGCCCATACAGGGGATCGAGTAGGTTTACTGTCTACCTGCCTTCTAATGAAAACTTATTGATACTAGTGTTTTTTAAGTTGTTTCAGTTATCAGTAAATCATTTATTTCTCTCCGACCCTCAGAACTTATTCCATTTTGGTTTCCTCTACAGATCTGTTAGGGATTTAGCTAGACTGAGTCTTCAGGTAAGTTTGAAATACCATCAAGTATTCAATCATAGGAAAAGGTGCTTTTGATTCTTACTTTAAAGTGTGCTTTATTTCCATAATATCTTTTTCTTCAGTGTTTTATTCTATAACTGTAGTTTATAACAAAACTCAAACATGACTAGATTGTATAAAGTTTTTATTTTTTGTCACCAGGACCCAGAGTATGTAGCAGTTCATGAAAAAGCAAAGACAAGCACACCAAGTCAACTCACCCAGGTGGAAACACTGATTTAACAAACCAACATGTTGCAGTTATCTATTAAGCTCATACCATAACTGGCCAGGGACTCCTTAATGCACCTATCAATATAAAGCCCAGGGGGGGGGGGGAGCTGCGGGCAAGGGTGGGGATTTGTGTCTGTGACATGAAATTTTTATAAAACCCCCATGGGTCGGGCATCGAAAAATCATCAAATTAAGTTCAAGGTCCCCACCCCGGGAACACAAAATACATCAAATCTCCAAGCAACAAGGCAGTTACAAAAGGTTCTGAAAATGAAACTTGGGTGTTAAAAAAACATGTTAGCATTCTTTAATATGTTTTCTAACTCGGTTGAAAAAGAAAAAGTCAAGAACTCAAATTAACTTTGTGGAATTATTGATTGTTATTGAGCACGCATAAGTTTCCTCCACAAAAACCTGATTGCAACTTCCCATTCACCATGCAACTGAACGAAAAAAATTCAAGAGCATCTTATGAGTGCACCATCATGGCACAGGAAGCGACGTTTGGATGATCCTCGAGTCGATGATGAGGTCTCGTTCCAGTCTCCTTGCAATGACATGGCCATTTCTTTCCCAGGCTCAAATTCAACTGCTCGCCCCCCGGGAAGGCCATGATCGTCAAATGCCCAGCCCAGGGGCCTAAAAATTGTGTCAAATGCCCGCCCTATGCCCGCAC